>JARBWK010002529.1:0-14845 GCA_030556195.1 Anolis apletophallus
CCTTCCTTCCTCTTCCATTCTTTCCATACAAACATTTCGCTTTATTTATTTTATTTATTTATTTATTTATTTATTTATTTATTTCTTCGGTCTTGTATTCCGCTCCTCCCCACAGGCTCGGGGCGGATAACAACAATGTAAGTGGGCATCATGTCACAGACATGGGGCCCTACAATAAAAGCATAAAACACATTAAAAACACAAATTGACACATTTCGAGGTGCAGGGTGACATACATAGTTCTAGAGGCACAATCCTTCTATGCCTAATTAAAGGCTAGTCCAAGAGGGCGGTCTTACAGCCCTTCTGAATGGAGCCAGCTCTGAGATGGCTCGAGCACTGTCCGGCAAAGAGTTCCACAGCACTGGAGCTGCTGCAGAGAAGGCTCTCTGTCTGGTTACAGGTAGGTGGCAGGAGCGGACTGGTGGTACCGTCAGCAGATTCTGTTCGTCTGACCGCAGTGATCTCGGGGTAAGTCTGGGTAAGGCGGTCCCTCAGGTACGCAGGCCCTAGGCCGTGTAAGGCCTTGAAGGTCAAGACCAACACCTTGAAGGCAATTCGGTACTCGATAGGAAGCCAGTGCAGCTGCCGAAGAATGGGCGTGATGTGCTCCCTCACCGGCGAACCCGTCAGCAAGCGAGCCGCGGCGTTCTGCACTAGCTTGAGTTTCCGAATTGTCGACAGGGGAAGGCCAACGTAGAGGGCGTTACAGTAGTCCAGTCTTGAGATGACCGTCGCTTGGATTACCGTCGCCAGGTCGCTCCTGGACAGGTAGGGCGCAAGTCGCCTGGCCCGTCGTAGGTGAAAGAAGGACACCCTGCTGACCGCAGAGACCTGGGACTCCATGGTCAGCAGGGAGTCCAACTGAACACCTAAGCTCTTAACCGAAGATGACGGGCTAAGCTGCTCGCCATCCAGGGTAGGCAACCGACACCCACTCAGCCCAGGGCGACCGGGCCACAGGATCTCCGTATTCGACGGATTCACCTTCAGCCGGCTGGCCCACAGCCAACCAGTCACGGCCTCCAGGCACTGATGGAAACAATCGGGTGCGGAGTCCGGCCTGCCGTCCATTCTCAGCAGAAGCTGGGTGTCATCAGCGTACTGATAATACTCCAGATCAAAGTCGCGGGCCAGCTGGGCCAGGGGGCGCATATATACGTTGAATAATAAGGGGGAGGTATACAGATAAAACTTCCTTTGGCTCGGGAGCCAGATGTGGCTCTTTTCATGATTGCATCTGGCTCTCCCCTTCCTTCTTTCCTCCATTCTCCCTCTTCCTTCCTTCCTCTTCCATTCTTTCTTTCTATCCTTCCTTTTCCCTCCCTCTCTCCCCTTCCTTCTTCCTTCCATTCTCCCTCCCCCTCTTCCTTCCTCTTCTATTCTTTTCCCCCAAGTCTTCCTTTCCTTTTCCTTCCTTTCTTTTCACTTCTCTTTCTCTCCCCTTTCTTTTCTTCTTTTCCCTTCATTCTTTTACTTTTTCCTCACTCCCTTTCCTTTCTTTTCCCCACCCTTTCCTTTCCTCCTTTCCCATTTCCTTCTTTCTTTTCCCCTCCTGCTTTTCTTTTCTTCCTTTTCCATAGTTCGTTCTTCTTTTCTTTCTTCCTCTCCCCCTCCCTCCTTTATTTCCTCTGTCTTTCTTTCCTTCTTTCAGCCTTCTTTCCTTCCTTCCGTCTTCTCTTCCTTCCCAGAGTCCTGAGCGTGCCTTTTGCAGAGCCAGGTCTGAAGTCTCGTCCTTCTTCCAGGGGAATCCTTTTCTCATCGTATGTACGTATAGACTCACATTTAATTGAGTTCAGTCTTAAAATATATTATATATATTATATGGCTCTCACTGAAATAAATTTCCAAATATTTTGCTTTCATGGCTCTCTGAGTCAAAAAGGTTCCCGACCCCTGCCTTAGTCCATATCACAGTATCAAGCAAAACAACAGGGTTTGGTAAGAGTTGACTTACTCCATGTAGTAAGTTAAAACAAGACACTTATAACAATACAGTGAATAAATATGATATGATAAAACGGAGTATATACCGTATATAAACAACAACACTGGGGAGGCCGTCTACTCTAGACACGATACAAAACAAGGGGGTCTATGCTGTGAGCAACGTGCACCAGCAAAAAACCATAAATAAGTTAATAAATCTATTATATAAATGGGTTCACGTCATGTGATGTATACCTCAAACAAAGAAACCATACAACGCAGAAACACAATACTTGCGAACAGAAATAGGCATCAAGCAAGGTACGTTTGTAGCAAAGAAACTTCCCCCCCAAAACCTAAAAGGCCCCCAAAACAACGAGTAAAAATAAAACTACATTTACCAGCATCCTCCGGGGCAGCCAATGACTCACCCAGCCTCTACATTCTGAACAACATGATTGGCTGCCAATAAGGGCGGTTGCATAACTGCTGTAACCAGCAACGCTGGCAAGAGCCATCCAAGGCTAGGATAGAATGCTGAGAGATTTCAGTTGGTGTTTGAGGGTTAAACTGCCAAAACAAAAACACAGACATAAACTGACCCAAAAGACAAGCCATGCCTTATAACAATAACAGCATCGGACGACACACTCACAGCGCTACATACATCAAACAAAAAAGGGCAGAACACACGCCAGAACAGAAACACACTGCGCAGCAGAGACACAGACAACAGGTCACTGCACGACGCACAGCTGAGAACCAAATGCAAAGAACTGCACGACAAGAAGAGGCGCGACCAGGAACAACAAAGACGCAGAAATGCAACACAACAGCAGCGCGCAAGGAGCGCATAAACACGACGTCGCAACACAGAAAACAAACTTCAAAAACACCACAACCAATTCCACCGCCTAGCCTTCAGATACAACGCTGCAGAAGACTACAGACTTTCTCGCATCTCCTAAATAGGGCACAGCAACGCGTGTCGGGTACAGCTAGTCTATATATATAAAAAGTGAATGGTCGTGGAACGGGGCAAATGCACACGAAAACTATAAGCCCCAGAACCACCACACACACCAAACACATTCCCCCAAGGCACAAGGTTCCTAGAGGGCACAAAAAAACCCACCCTCCCTACCTTCCAATCCCCCCAAACACAGCCCCCCAAAACCGCCCATTGGAAACAGCGGCGCATGCTGCAAGGCAATTGCCTCCTTCCCCACGAAGGCAGCGGAGACGGAAAGCCCTGATTCACACAAGCCCGCCCCCAAACCCCACCCCCCTCACCATCAGCCCTCCCTCACAACTACCTCCTCCTTCATTCCACCGGCCATCTCCAAAACGGGGAGCATTCCAACGACGAACGAGGTGCCATTCCCACCTCTTCTGCCGCCTCCTCACCCTCCATCGCCACCGAGGCGGCGGCGAAGGAGAGGCGGAGAAGTCGCCTGAGACGGCGCAAGACGCAGCCACAGCGCCTCCATCATCACGGACCCCCCATCCCCACCTCCCTCCGCCGACTCCTCCACCTCTTCCTTCTCCTCCCAACCCCTCACGGGCCCGGCCCACGCACTATCTCTCCCCCACTCTCTCTGTGTGTCTCCCGAAGCAGTAAGAGGCACACACACACACCAAGAGAGAGAGAGAGCGGGAAAGAGAGACAGTCCCAGACGAACCGGGCCGCCACCGTGCCCACCTCCTCAACCTACGGCATAACCACCCGTCCTCCTGCCGAAGGTCCCCCTTCGCCCCCCCCCCCTTCAGCAGAGAAGAAGAGCGCTGAGGCGGTGCCCCACCTCCCTGCCACTCTCGGAAGAGGAGGCCGAAGGGAGAGACACCACGCAACCGGCGAAAGACGCCTCAGCCGTCCTCCTACCCGAGGTCCCCCATCAGCCCCCAACGGCAGGGAGGTGGCGAGGAAGGGCGAACAAGCACCAGAGGAGACGGACATGGAAGAGGCAAGCCAGCTTACAAAACACATAATACTAACACCCATAATAAAAAAACAAACCAAACATTACAAATTCAACACAAAACAACACAAACACACACATACACACACACACATATATACACATAAACATACAAACACATATACACACATATACATACACAAACACACACACACACATATACACACATACACATATATACACACACACACAAATACATACATATATATACACACACAAATAAATACAAACACAAATACACACACATACACATATATACACACACATATATACACATACACACACATACACACATCTATACATACACATAAACATACACATATACACACAAGAAACACATAGACATATATACACCTATACATACACAAAAACACACACATACACATATATACACACACACATACACACACATATACACACATACACATATATACACACACAAATACATACATATATATACACACACAAATAAATACAAACACAAATACACATACATACACATATATACACACACATATACACACACACATCTATACATACACATAAACATACACATATACACACAAGAAACACATAGACATATATACACCTATACATACACAAAAACACACACATACACACATACATACGCATACACACACACATATATACACATATATACACACAAAAAAGAACACACATACACACACATATATACACACACAAAACACATAATCACATCATTTCCAACCCTAACATACCCAGACTTCCTCCCATCTCCTAAATAGGGCACAGCAACGCGTGCCGGGTTCAGCTAGTGTCATTATAATTATTATGATGATCAATCAATGTATAGGAAATAATGGACATGTACGTACAAAAGCATGCAATTATTGACAGTCACGATATCAAACATCACATTAGCATATCACATATACATCATCTTCAAGTACAAATGTACAAACATATGCGGCCATCATATAATAAATAGAAATGTTAATTCAATACAAAAATAACCACAGATACACACACCAAGCGGAGCGGACAGTTGGAAATCGCAATTGTGATGTAACTAAATACGTACTCTAATAATAGTGTGTAGACATAATCGTAACACCAAGTGTTATGTGGAAAAGTGAATAGTGGTAGTTAAAGAGCGCATTCTAAGGATTATATCTGCGTTTGATTTATTAGCACAGTGGTTCTCAATTTTTTTGGCCTACCGCCCCTTTCCAGAAAAAAAAATTTACTCACCGCCCCTAGAAATTATTATTTTTATTTTAATAACAATTAAACAGAAATATATATATATATATATATATATATATATTAATGTTTCTTTTTTGTAAAATATAATAAAGGTGTAAATTAGAAACATTGAAGTTTGAAATTATGAAACTATTTAATCCACAATATCTGCGTTGAACTGGTTTAAGGGGACTCGGAATATCATGTCAGATAATCCACAATATATGCTTTGAACTGGTTATCTGAGTCCACACTGCCATATAATCCAGTTCATAGCAGAATATTTGGGTGGGATTGTATTCAGCTGTGTGGAAGAGGCTTCAGAATATCATGGCAGGATAATCCATAATATGTGCTTTGAGCTGGATTATCTGAGTCCACACTGCCATATATCCCAGTTCAAAGCAGATAATTGGGATTTCCTGCCTTGATATTCTGGGCCCTTCCGCACAGCTCTATATGGCAGAATATCAAGGCAGGAAAATCCCACAATATCTGCTTTGAACTGGATTATCTGAGTCCACATTGCCATATATTCCAGTTCAAAGCAGATATTGTGAGATTTTCCTGCTTTAATATTGAGGGTTAAAGGCTGTGTGGAAGGGCCCTGGAAGAAGGAGGTTGGACTGGATGGCCCCTGGAGGGCTCCTACTACTCTAGGAACCCATTGTAATTATTATTATTCATAATAATATTAATATTAGCAGAGGCTGAATGGCCATCTGTGAGGAATGCTTTGATTGTGTTTTCCCCTTATAGCAGAAGGAGGCTGGACTGGATGGCCCTTGGGGGTCTCCTCCTACTCTAGGAACCTGTTGTTATAGTTATTATTATTATCAGCAGAGGCTGAATGGCCATCTGTGAGGAATGCTTTGATTGTGTTTTCCCCTTATAGCAGGAGGACTGGATGGCCCTTGGGGGTCTCCTCCTACTCTAGGAACCTGCTATTAAGAATAAATTATTATGAATAAATTCAGGTACGTCCAGGAGAGGAGCACACATGTCTCCATAAGCAGCCTGTGTGAAAGCAAGCCTGGAGAGGCAGGGAGGAGGCTGGGAAGGGAGAAAGGCGGCTACGGAAGTAAACAAAAGGGGAAGCTCTGCACCGCTCAAGTTCTATTCTCCCAGCTCTCAAAGGAGCCGTTCAGAGGGAGCCCAAAGCCTTGAGTCCTCGATCCCAGAAGCCTGGATCCGTGATGTTTTCCAGGTCTCCCCGTTGAAGCTGCTCTTTCCCACGAGTTGGATATGTTGTGGGAGGAGGAGGAAAAATAGGGGAGAAGGAAGAGGGGCGAAAGAGGTTTTTGCCGGCACAGCAGGAGGTTTCTCAAGGAGTAGAGAGTCACACCGGTTGAGAAAGACTGGCCTGTGGGAGGGAAGCCAGTGGGCGGCTCCAAAATGACGCAGCGTCTTTTTCCAGCTGCCCATTGGTCCCTCTTCTCCCTTGCAAAGAAGAAGATTTTTTTTTTTCTCCCATGGAGGAGGAAAAATAGAGGCGGCAAAAGGAGGGGAAGGAAGGGGCATAAAGCTTTTCAGACGGCACACCAGGAGCCTCGCCACGGCACAGCAGTGTGCCGAGGCACCCCGGTTGACAATGACTGTATTAGCATACTAGCTTTGGGACCCGGCGGTGCCCGGGTTATTTGGGGAAGGCATTGTGTGCCAAGGTTGGTTCCTATTAGATGTGTATGTGGCTTGCAGTGGTCTCAGGAAATTAGTGAAGGTACTGCGAGTCCCATTGGCCATGCCCCACCCCCCGCTCTCCAAACAGCACCAGGATGTAGAGTGGGTCATGGGGGCTCTGTGTGTCACATTTGGTCTTGATCATTCTGTGGATGAGGGTTGCAGCGGTCTCGGAAGGTGAGTGAAGGTATTTCAAGTCCCATCATCTGTGGTCCGTCCTCCTTGAAACAGCACCAGGGTGTAGAGTGGGTCAAGGGGGCTCTGTGTGCTAAGTTTGGTCTGTAGTGGTCATTGGGTGAGGGTCGCGTTGTGAAGTGGGCCGTTGGGCCCCTGTGTGGTAAGTTTGGTCCTGATCCATCACTGCATTGGGCCGCAGTGTCTGACTGCCTGAGGCCTTTCCTTTTCCCTCTGCATCACCTTAGAATGTTGGAATGTGGATGGCCAATCGGAGTCCTTTATGCCGAGAAGCAGCTCGCCGGTGCCCCTTGAACCCCGAGTGCCCCTGGAATCACCTCCTGACCAACCGGATCCCGGTCAACCTGATCCCTGCTTGATCGCGGAGCTCATTGTAGAATACAATGAGCTCGCGTCCCACGTGGAGAAGTTCCAGGAGAGGTTTGGCGGCCTATTGGAGAAGACGGGCATGCCATGCCCGCAACTTCCCCGGATCCCATTCCTGGGTGATGCGCCTGGCAGACCTCCCAAGCGGGCTAGTCCCCGCCGTGAACCCCAACTGGACCCCCGTGATGACCCATACTTCGCCTGGGACCACTCGTGGGACTTTCCCACTAGCCCTGAGGGTGGACCAACTTCTGCCAAGGAGCCGGTGGCGACGCTGAGCCTGACCCCCGGGGGCCAGGACGATCCGCGAACGCCAAGCCCGAGCTCCGACGACCAGGGTGACCTGCCTACCTGCCTGTCCCAGATTGAGGAGGCACCCGGTGACCCCGGAGACCACCAGTCGCGTCTGGAGGACTCACTGGCGTTGACGGAGCCACTGACCGACGAACTGGACATCACGGCCATCCTGGCGTTCACGCGGAACCCCCGGGCCCGCCGGTGCCGTGCCGCGAGGAGCTGGGGGAGCCAGCTGGAGATGGAGCGACCCAACATGGCGACCGGCCTTGAGGACGCTCCACTCCTCCATGTGTCCGGCCTCGAGGAGGGAGCAGGACCCGGAGATGGTCACCTCCCGGAAGTCCCGCCTCTGGAGGACTCCACTCCCCTGAGAACCCGGAAGTAGTCTCCAGACGGAAGTCCCGCCCCCGGAGGACTCAATGCCAAAACAGACCCCGCCCGAAGCAGCAAGCCCTCAGGAGGAGGCGGCGCCGCCGAACACGGAAGTATCGAGCCGAGCGGGAAGCAAGAGGAGCCCCCTGCCGAGAGGACCGAGCCCCCGGGCACAGGCCCCCCATCGACCCATTGGACCCGCTGGAGGAGAGGAAGAGACGCCCAGCACCAGGTTGGCTAGGCCCGGGAGGACCTCCCGGACCTTCGACCAAGGACCTTCTGGAGCTCCAGCTACCGGCCGCTGGAGCCCAGAGCGGCAACCTCAGCAACAAGGACTGCTGCCTTGGACAGCTTGCGGACGATTTCGACCACACAGGGCAGACAACCCGCCGGCAGTCTGCCCTCTCTGCCCTCCGCTCGCACCCTAGTGCCAGCGATCTTGCTGGGCCTTCCCCGCCTGCCTTCTTTTGACGGCGGGTGGTGTCTCAGTAGGTATCGCTGCTGACTTCTTCCCTCCCTCTCCCCCACCCTCGTGTTCTCTACCCATGTCTATTGTACTTTGTGTTGTTGGCGTTGCCACTGGGCACCCAAACTCTGTAAACCGCTTAGAGCCTACGGGATGAAGCGGTATACAAGTGTGATGAAATAAAATAAATAAATAAATAAAATACCATTTCAGTGGCAACCAATCCCCTTTGTCTGGGGCCATAGAATGTTGGAGTTCTGAGGCTGGCCAATCAGAGTCCTTTATGCAAATATTACCTTAGTGGCAACCTATTGAAACGCTGTCACATATTCCTTGGCACCTGCGCACCTCCCAGAAAATGAACATTCCATTTCCAACGGGGAAAAAAAACCCTGTCATTTGGCTAACTCAAGCATTTTGTTGCATTCTGTTTTGCTGGCCAATCAAAGTCCTTTATGCAAATTGTCTCTCAGTGGCAACCCATTCCCTCTCTCTGGTGCCGTAAAGTGTTGGAGTTCTGAGGCTGGCCAATCAGAGTCCTTTATGCAAATAATCTGGTGCCTTAGAATGTTGGAGTTCGGAGGCTGGCCAATCAGAGTCCTTTATGCAAATAATCCCACAGTGGCAGCCAATCGAAATGCTGGCACATATTCCTCCGCTCCTCCCGCCCTCCGCACCTCTGCAAACACTGACTTTTATTATATACATAGACTAGCTGTACCCGGCACGCGTTGCTGTGCCATTTTTAGGAGATGCGAGAAAGTCCAATCATCCACGGTGTGCCCTCCTCTAAACTGCAGTTGGATGGAGTGTGGGTCAAGGGGGGCATGGTGTGCCAAGTTGGGTCTTTATTGGTCTTGGTTCTGGGCCACAGTGGTCTGTGGGGAATGATGGGTTTTGAAGTACTACAAATCCCGTTTTCCATGGTGGTGTCCCATCATGCATGGTCGGCGCTCTGTGTGCCAAGGTAGGTTACTGTAAATTCAGGCCATACACAATGTCCCATGAGCTGAGGCCTAGTTAGGAACAGCAAGTTAATGAAGCCTTACTGTCAATTCAGGCCGTACACAATGTCCAATGAGCTGAGGCCTAGTCGGGAGAATCAAGTTAATGAAGCCTTACTGTCAATTCGGAGCGTAAACAGCTTCCCAGTAAGTGAGGGCTAGTTAGGGAAATCAAGTTAATGAAGTCTTACTGTCAATTTAGAGCGTAAACAGCTTCCCAGTAAGTGAGGGCTAGTTAGGGAAATCAAGTTAATGAAGTCTTACTGTCAATTTAGAGCGTAAACAGCTTCCCAGTAAGTGAGGGGCTAGTTAGGAAATCAAGTTAATGAAGTCTTACTGTCAATTCAGAGCGTAAACAGCTTCCCAGTAAGTGAGGCCTAGTTAGGGAAATCAAGTTAATGAAGTCTTACTGTCAATTTAGAGCGTAAACAGCTTCCCAGTAAGTGAGGCCTAGTTAGGGAAATCAAGTTAATGAAGCCTTACTGTCAATTCAGAGCGTAAACAGCTTCCCAGTAAGTGAGGGCTAGTTAGGAAATCAAGTTAATGAAGCCTTACTGTCAATTCAGAGCGTAAACAGCTTCCCAGTAAGTGAGGGCTAGTTAGGGAAATCAAGTTAATGAAGTCTTACTGTCAATTCAGAGCGTAAACAGCTTCCCAGTAAGTGAGGCCTAGTTAGGGAAACCAAGTTAATGAAGCCTTACTGTCAATTCAGAGCGTAAACAGCTTCCCAGTAAGTGAGGGCTAGTTAGGGAAATCAAGTTAATGAAGCCTTACTGTCAATTCAGAGCGTAAACAGCTTCCTAGTAAGTGAGGGCTAGTTAGGGAAATCAAGTTAATGAAGTCTTACTGTCAATTCAGAGCGTAAACAGCTTCCCAGTAAGTGAGGCCTAGTTAGGGAAATCAAGTTAATGAAGCCTTACTGTCAATTTTGGGCGTGGTCTGTGATTTTTTGGGGTGTAAATTTTCGGTTGGAAGTGATTTGGGTGTTTGTGTTGGGATTGGCTGAGGCCTTTTCCTTATTCTGTTTTGGCAGTTTAGTATGGATCGGAATTTTCATGTTGGCTGGCCAGTGCAGCAGTTATGCAAATCCGGCCTTATTGGCAGCCAATCATGTTGTTCAGAATGTAGAGGCTGGGTGAGTCTTTGGCTGCCCGGAGGATGCTGGTAAATGTAGTTTTATTTTTTACTCGTTGTTTTGGGGCCTTTTTAGGTTTTGGGGGGGAAAGTTTCTTTGCTACAAACGTACCTTGCTTGAGGCCTATTTCTGTTGGCAAGTATTGTGTTTCTGCGTTGTGTGGTTTCTTTGTTTGAGGTATACATCACATGACGTGAACCCATTTATATAATAGATTCCCGTCCAAAGCCAAGGAACGAAGGTGGAGGCATTACTTTTCATTCAACCTTCGTACGAAAGTTTGAGTGGTAGTTGGCCATAAATGGGGAGGGTTGAGTTCTTTACCTTGTTAGATTCTTAGTAGTGCATACTCTGAATTGTTCCACTGTGGAAGTGTTAGTGGATGCCGAACAATTATCTCCTCCGTTTCTGTTAATTTCAGGTTGCTGTGGATGGCCGGCATTTCTTTGAGTTCCTGCATCGGATCCCCCTGGCCCGAGTGGAGGCCATCTCCCTCTCCGGAAGCATTGAAGTGGCATCCATCAACTTCCAAGGCCCTCCTGTACGTAGCAGGGCTTCTGGGGGCGTTCTTTGTATCTTATGACTTAGTCACTTGGGTACCCGGCAATGCCCACCTTGTTTGAAAAAGTCAGTTTTTCATTGTATGAATGCATAAGGTTGTGGGTGAACTACAACTCACCTCGAGAAACTCCATCAGTACTTCAAGTTGGTTATGTCAGGCAAGTTTGCTCTAGGTCAGTGTTTTTCAACCTTTTTTGAGCCGCGGCACATTTTTGACATTGACAAAATCCTGGGGCACACCACCAACCAAAATGACACAAAATGACACTCTAACACAGTAATACATATAGTTAATGTGTTTTTAAATGTATTTATACACTCAGTGTGAAACCTGGACCTGTTTCGATGAACACAACATAGATATCCTGGCAGGAATGGCAGAAAGACACAGACTTCCCACACAGAACTCCCATAAACAAGAGAAAATACTATAAGAGTTTGGTGGGCATTGACCTTGGGGTTTGGAGTTGTAGTTCACCTATATCCAGAGGGCACTGTGGACTCAAACAATGTTGGATCAGGACCAAACTTGGCATGAATACTCAATATGCCTAAATGTGAACACTGGTGGAGTTTGGGGGAAATAGACCTTGACATTTGGGAGTTACAGTTTCTGGGATTTATAGTTAACGCACAATCAAAGAGCATCCTGAACTCTTGCAACAATGGAATTGAACCAAATTTGGCATATTGAACTCTGATTACTAACAGAAAGTACTGAAAGGGTTTGCTTGGGAATTAACCTTGAGTTTGGGAATTGTAGTTCACCTACACCCAGAGAGCACTGTGGACTCAAACAATGTCATGTTGTTGTTTGTTTTCCATCCAGAATCACAATGTTGGAAGGAGGCTCACCACCTTAAGGTCCCTAAAACAGGCATGGGAAAACTTCGGCCCTCTGGGTGCTTTGGACTCCAACTCCCACCATTCCTAACAGCCTGAGGCCCTTTCCTGCTTAAGTGGCTGGGGGAGGAAAAGGGCCTGAGGCTGCTAGGAATGGTGGAGTTGAGTCCAAAACACCTGGAAGGTCAAGTTTGCCCATGCCAGCTTTCGACAGAGACCTCTTCCTCCCCCTTCCCCTTCGCGCCCTTCCCCCCTCCTGCTGAAGACTTACTTTTTCTTCTACACTGCCGCTTCTGCCGCCATTTTGATCTGAGGGGGCAGCGTGAGCGTGTTCAGGAGGGGAGGGGGAGGGAGGGAGGAAGGCGCGACCCGTGCGGGCGCTACTGCGCAGACTCGCCCCAGAACAAAGCGAGGCAAAGCGAGCAGAGCGAGGCTGGGAAGAAGGAGCCCGAGTGGAGAAGAAATAGTGTTCGGCAGGAGGGGGAAGAAAGGGGGTTGGAGGTTCCCATTTCCCACGGCACACCTGGTGATCGCTCACGGCACACTAGTTGGGAAACACTGCTCTAGATCAGGGCTGTTCAACTGGCGGCCCGGGGGCCGCATACAGCCCCCCCAGCACCTTCCCCACGGCCCCCTACCCTCCTGCAAGATATCTGCTTTTTAAGATTTAAAAAATTATTTTATTATTATTATTTTGAATAGTTTTGAATATTTTTTGAATATTTTTTGAATATTTTTTTGAATATTTATTATTATTTTTGAATATTTTTTGAATATTTTATTATTATTTTTAAAATATTTTTGAATATTTTTATTATTTTTTGAATATTTTTAAAATATTTTATTATTATTTTGAATATTTTTTGAATATTTTTATTTTTTTTTTGAATATTTTTGAATTTTTTTTGAATATTTTTTTGAATATTTTTTGAATATTTTTTTGAATATTTTTTTGAATATTTTATTATTATTTTTTGAATATTTATTATTATTTTTTTGAATATTTTTTTGAATATTTTATTATTATTTTTTTGAATATTTTTTTGAATATTTTTTATTATTTTTTTGAATATTTTTTTAAATATTTTTTTGAATATTTTTTTGAATATTTTTTTGAATATTTTTTGAATATTTTTTTGAATATTTTTTGAATATTTCTTTGAATATTTTTTTTCGTGGCAGAGGGCAAGGGGCGGGCGGGGCAGGGAGGAGGAGCAGGCTCCTTCCTCCCTCCTCCTACTTCCCTCCCTCTCCCCCTCCCTCCTCTCTCTCTTTCCTTCCCCCTTCCACCACCTGAACAAAGAGGGACGGAGAGAGAGAGAGAGTGCACTGAGCGAGTGGGGGCGTGGCCAGAGTGAAAAAGGGGCGGGGCCGAGTTCGGCGCGCACGGGGGGGGGGGGTGCTCATCCATTCCCTTTCCGGCTTCCTCCTCTTCTGAGGATTCGTGCCAAGTTTGGTCCTGATCCATCATTATTTGAGTCCACAGTGCTCTCTAGATGGAGGAGAACTACCACTCCCAAACTCAAGGTTCAGTACTTTCTGTTGCTCTCATGAGAGTTTAGTCTGCCAAGTTTGATTCAACATGGCTGAGGGAATGCTTTGATTGTGTTTTCCCTTATAGCAGAAGGAGGTAGGACTGGGTGGCCCTTGGAGGTCTCCTATTCTAGGAACCCATTGTAATTAATATTATTATTATCATCATCATCAGAGACTGAATGGCCATCTGTGAGGAATGCTTTGATTGTGTTTTCCCCTTATGGCAGAAGGAGATTGGACTGGATGGCCCTGGATGGCCCTTGGAGGTCTCCTACTCCAGGAACCTGTTGTTGTTGTTATTATTATTATTAGCAGAGGCAGAATGAATATTATGCCTTATCATTCAGGGTTATAGGCCTGTGTGGAAGGGCCCTGGCTTCTTATTTGACTTCCTTTCCACACATCTGAATAAAATCCCATGTTATTTGCTTTAAGCCAGATTATATGAGTGTGGACTCCGATAATCCAGTTCAAAGCAGGTATTCTGGGTTATATGGCTGTGTGGAAGGGCCCTGAGTCCACACTGCAATATAATCCAGTTCAAAGCAGGTTTTGTGGGGTTTCCTGCCTGGATATTCTGGGTTATATGGCTGTGTGAAGGGCCCTGAGTCCACACTGCAATATAATCCAGTTCAAAGCAGGTTTTGTGGGGTTTCCGGCCTGGATATTCTGGGTTATATGGCTGTGTGGAAGGGCCCTGAGTCCACACTGCAATATAATCCAGTTCAAAGCAGGTTTTGTGGGGTTTCCTGCCTGGATATTCTGGGTTATATGGCTGTGTGGAAGGGCCCTGAGTCCACACTGCAATATAATCCAGTTCAAGCTCCCAGGTTTTGTGGGGTTTCCCTGCCTGGATATTCTGGGTTATGGCTGTGTGGAAGGGCCCTGAGTCCACACTGCAATATAATCCAGTTCAAAACTTTGGTTTTGTGGGGTTTCTCGGCCTGGATATTCTGGGTTATGGCTGTGTGGAAGGGCCCTGAGTCCACACTGCAATATAATCCAGTTCAAAGCAGGTTTTGTGGGGTTTCCTGCCTGGATATTCTGGGTTATGGCTGTGTGGAAGGGCCCTGAGTCCCACATTGCAATATAATCCAGTTCAAGCAGGTTTGTGGGGTTTCCTGCCTGGATATTCTGGGTTATATGGCTGTGTGAAGGGCCCTGAGTCCACACTGCAATATAATCCAGTTCAAAGCAGGTTTTGTGGGGTTTCCTGCCTGGATATTCCGGGTTATATGGCTGTGTGGAAGGGCCC
>JARBWK010002530.1:0-14838 GCA_030556195.1 Anolis apletophallus
TGATTTGCTTTAGGGACCAATAGCAGCAAAACTGTATCAGTTAATGGAAAAAAATGATTAGAACAGGATAGATCTGATACTATGGTAGAATGAGGGGTTGTATTATATTTTTAATATTAATAACTCATGGATATTATAACCAGTAATATATATATATACTCTGTTCAGGCAGTGTTAGTGACTGGAAGAATTTCTTCAATGAAGATCATAATCAGAAGATGGATATGACATTTGAAGAACGCTAAGTGGGACAAAACTGGGAGAAAGGTTGAAATATGGAGTTTATTGTAAACCCTGAAGCCTGCAACAAAACTGTCAGCTTTTCTGTACTATAATTAATGAATTGCTTTAAATTATACCAGGAAATAGTTAGATTAGTTATGTCCATGGATCAAAAATTAAATCCAATGTCGAATAGGCACTACTGATAATTGTTGAAACTGTTGAAAATGTCTCAGAATGTTTCAAACCAGAAGGCTCCTTTCTTTATATGTAGTGAACTTGTAAGAAAGCAAAAATGTTTTAGTCAATAAAATACAAGTCAATAAAAATAAAGTTTTAAAGTACTGTATTACCAAAATAGATCAAGTGTACTTTATTCGTGGGTAGCATTTTTGCATATTTATATACAATGAGAAGGAACCCAAAGCTAAACACAAAATGCATGTACTGTATGTTGCATATCTACTTCATATACATAACCTAAAGGTAATTTTATATAGTATTTTATTTATAATTTTGTGCATGAAATAAACTTTATGTACACTGGAGCAACAGAAAGCAAAAATATCACTATCTCAGCCATCCAAGTGGACAATTTTGGATTTTAAAGTTAATTTTGGATAAGAGATGCTCATCCTGTATGGATTATTCTCCAACAACAGCAGAAATAATACTATTTACTCACACTTGGAAACATTTACAAATTGTTCATTAAGAGTGCTGAATTAGCTCAAAATTTTATTTATTTTACTTATTTACAGTATTTACATTCACCTTTCTCAGCCCACAGGGACCAGGCCGGATCACAATGCACATATACACGGCAAACATTCAATGCCATAGACACACAACATATATAGACAAACACACAGAGGCTATTTAACTTTCCAACTTCATGAGGGTATGCTTTGAATTCCAGCCACCAAGGGAACTGTCGCTTCACCATCCACTTGTGACACCAATGGAGTACTTCCTCATTCTTTTGCATGCTGCTGGAGAGTTTTATGGTGTCATAAATTAGTTAAATTAGCCTCCCTGCATAAGTGGTATTTAAATTTCCTACTTGAGAGATGAAATTGTCTTTCGGGCTGCAAAGGTTGACAACAAGCTAGACAAATAGTCAGGAGCTTACTCTGACCCAGGCTGGCTTCAAACTCATGACCCTTCAGTCAGTAGTGATTTTACTGCAGCTGACTCCCAACCAGCTGTGCCACAACCCAGTCCAAGACTATATTAACATGGGTTTTAAAGAATAAGATGATTTTTTTTATATATATATATATATATATATATATATATATATATATATATATATATACACTATCTGTATCTGTCACGCGTTGCTGTGCCCTATTTATGAGATGCGAGAAAGTCTGTGGAAAGTGAATTGGGTGTTTGTGTTTGTGCCTCAGCCCTTTGCCTAATCCTCCTCTGACAGTTTATTATGGGTCCGAATGTTCATGTTGGCTGGCCAGTACAGGAGTTATGCAAATCTGCCCTTATTGGCAGCCAATCATGTTGTCAGAATGTAGAGGCTGGGAGAGTCGTTGGCAGCCCCCGGAGGATGCTGGGAAATGTAGTTTTTTACTCGTTGTTTTGGGGGCCCTTTAGGTTTTGGGGAGGAAGTTTCTTTGCTACAAACGTACCTTGCTTGAGGCCTATTTCTGTTGGCAAGTTTGGTGTTTCTGCGTTGTAAGGTTTCTCTGTTTGGGACCGGTCTTTCCATGTGGCTCTTCTTTATATATATATATATATATATATATATATACTATATGTGTGTGTGTGTGTGTGTGTGTGTGTGTGTGTGCAATCGTCTTATTCTTTAAAACCCATGTTAAAGAACACACACACATATACACACACAGGATTTATATACTGCTTTTCTCACCCCTGGGAGGACTCAAAGTGGTTTACACAGAGACAATGGAAAAATTCAATGCCTTACATATGTAAACCAAATCACAATTCAACTCCATAGGAAAAGAGGTTTGACTTAAACACCAGAAAGGACTTCTTGATGGTAGTAAGTACTACTTTAATAGTGAAGCACACTGCTTCGGAGTATGGTACAGTCTTCTTCTCTAGAGGTTTTTAAAAAGAGGTGTACTTTCATTGCATATTCCTATATGACAGGGCCCTGGACTAGATGATATATTGCAACTTTATGATTCTATTATGCTATTTGATAGGAAGATTATGGAATTGATAGAAGAAAACTAGAAATACTGTAGAAAACATGTATCAAGAGACACAAAAATGAAGGAGGAGGGAGAAAAACAATGGGTTTTTGGGTTGTATGGCGATGTTCTCTAGAAGCATTCTCTGCTGATGTTTTGCCTGTATCTATAGTAGACATGCTCAGAGGTTGTGAGGTCTGTTTGAAACATAGGAAGATTGAGTTTATATATCTGTGGAAATTTCAGAGTGGGTGAAAGAACTATTGTCTGAAAGGTTTTAGGTGTGGCTTGTTATTGCCCCAGGGGAATCCTTTGTTGAGAGGTGATTAGCTGTTCCTGATTGTTTCTTGCCTGGAGTTCCCCTGTTTTTGAGAGTTTTTCCTTTATTTACTGTTATAATTTTAGAGTTTTTAAACACTGGCAGCCAGATTTTGTTCATTTTCATGGTTTCTTTTTTCTGTTGAAATTGTCCTCATGCTTATGGATTTCAATGGCTTCTCTGTGTAGTGTGACATGGCGGTTGTTAGAGTGGACCAGCATTTCTGTGTTCTCAAATAATATGCTATGCCCAGGTTGGTTCATTGGGTGCTCTGCTATGGCTGACTTCTCTGGTTGAAGTAATCTGCAGTGCATTTCATGTTCCTTGATTCGTGTTTGGGCACTGTGTTTGGTGGTCCCTTTGTAGACTTGCCCATTGCAGCAGTAACAAGCCACAAAAAAACAGGCAGGGCTCATATCAAAAGTGTGCCTTTTATTTTTAGTTCTCTGGAGGCTGCAGCTTCTTCAGCAAACAAAGTGCTAGATAGGAAGGAGGCTGATAAGTGGAGTTATATCACAATCTTTTGCATTTGCTAACAAAATACTGATATTCTTTACCATCTTGTATCAAAGTGTACTTTGAACATTTACCTTAACAAATACAAATGTCAAGGTTCTGTTAACTGGAGACAGACAAGACCAGAGCTTTGGAAACTATAACAGAGGAAAAGCAACAGAAATGTGTCTAAGGGTTCCATTGGATTGAAGGTAAGTGTCAGTGCATCTTTGAAATATTATTTGTCCATGTCTCCATAATCAATCATTGCATTCAGAGAAATAAGGAATAAAAAGTTAGAAGTAGGAGAAAGATGAGAACTAAGTGATCTTGGGCAAGTAACACTCTTTCAGCCTTAAGATCTTGGTAAGAAATACCCAAAAAGGTCATCCTAAATTAGAAATGACTTAGAGACACAACAGTAACAGTATCCCCTTCCTGATACTCCATATTGCCCTATCTCCCAGTGTTTTAAAATTTAAAATGTTTAATCTTTAAATTGGCCCTGCCCAAAGTGATTGCCTTTAGTGTCTTAATTATTTTAATTAATTTCACATTGTTGTGTTGTTTATTTTATTGGTTTTGTATTTAAGTAGTATTAATTTTTATTTTCCTTTGTACTTTTGTGTTATATACTGTGTTTTTGTATGGATGGGCATGGCCTCATGTTAGCCACCCCGAGTCCCCTTAGGGAGATGGTGGCGGGGTATAAATAAAGTTAATAAATAATAATAAATAGTGTTTGAAAGAAAAACTGTCTAGCAAAACAAATTTTACCAGATTGATGCACAATTTAGAAACACACAAACACAATACAACTCACTTTTAAAACAAGTACTGTGTTTAAAGCCTAACCATATCTATTTTCTTTATAGAATCCTACCTCCTGAATAAAGAAAAAAAGAAGTGTAAAATGGCATATGTTAGAAAGAAATATGTTGAAGCTGCAGAAAAAGCAATGGAAGCTGGTAAAAAGATGACTCCAGAACAAAAGCTATTCACTTATGATGGCATTGTGTACGCTACAACTCTTTGCAGCCCAGAGGTCTTCAAAGCTCTTGAGTCTTTTGAAGCAAGGAGTGATGATATCATTCTAGATGGCTATTGTAAATGTGGTGAGTCTTTTGATATACCTATATCTATATAGTCTATCACGACTGATTTGAACTGGAACTGTCATTAGAAGAGTTGCTTAAGATGAATATGGAAGGGAATCCTAGCATAAGGGAGGCCAAATTGTAAAATGAAAGAATCAGAAAAGTTTGTCTTCAATTAGTTATAATAATGAGCCAATACAATTAGCTGGGGGGAGAGAGTGTATGGGGAAGGACCGTTAATGACTATTGCCAGGTTTTCAGTCAGTCCAGTTCCGTTCAATAGCCTTTATTTGGGTCAACAACCCTTTGGCTGAAGTCAAATGAGGACAGAATAGTAAAATACAGTGTTTGAATCATTTATAACATAAAATCTGGCTTATAGTTTAATAATAATAAATATCTCCATTCTCTACCAGTTGTTATATTTATATTCTAAGACTGGGACTGATTACAATTTAGGTACTCTTTGTTACACTCTCAGTGATTACTAAAAGTAAACGTTTCCCCAACATTAAGTCTATTCATGTCCAACTCTGGAGGTGTTGCTTTTCTCCATTTCTAAGCTGAAGAGCCGTTGTTGTCCGTAAACGCCTCCAAGGTCATGTGGCCAGCATGACTGCATGGAGTGCCATTACCTTCCTGCAAAAGCATTACCTGTTGATCTACTCATATTTGTATATTTTCAAACTGCTAAATTGGCAGAAGTTGGGCCTAACAGTGGGAGCTCACCCCTCTCCCTGGATTCAAAGGTCAGCACCTCAGCAGTTTAACCCACTGCACTACCAGGGGGCCCATACTCTCAGTGATTACAAGTTGCAAATTGTCCATGAGAGGCGCTTTCCCTCCTTAGTCCTCCCTCCCTTTCTCCAGCCTTGAAGGGCTGGAATCACTCGGTTGTATGGCCATTAGAACATGGCCATATAGCCCAAAAAAACCTACTACAACTCAACTTTGCCTGGTTTTTTCTTTGCATGCCCCAGCTGTATTTCTAAATGCTCAAAAGAAGCTTTACATTTCTGTAATACTAGAGTTACCAGCCACTGTGGTGTAGTGGTTTGCGTGCTGGACTATGCTCTGGAAAGCAAGTTTTGAAACTTTACTTGGCCCTGTAAATCCAATTGGGCAGGTCATACTCTCTCAGGCCCCTTCTACAGGCCCTTCCACACAGCCATATAACTCCATGTCAGAGTTTTTCAAAGCAGGCAATGTGCTTATCATCTTTGATAATCTGGATTATATGGCAGTGTAAAAGGGGCCTCAGGCCCTTTGAACCTGCCAATATAACTCCATGTCAGGGTTGCCTTAGGGTCAAAAGTGCTCTGAAAGCACAAAATAATGCTATGGATTTTGAGAATGATGAATTTGATGAGGCAGAATTCTTATTTGTGGGACAATACCCTCGTTTCTCTAGCTCCCTCTCCACAGATATATTCATTCCCAGGGAGTAGATTTCATCAAGTGAACTCACCTAGTGTATTGAGATTTTTAATGAGAAACAGGTCAAGATTTAAATCCATTTAGTAAATAAATAATGCTTATGCTCTAATAGTGTTAAAAAATTACAGTAAAGGTTTTATGGAGTGCATTAAAATAGACTAACATTTGGCCAACTGCTGGAGATAAATATGGTAAATTTGCTTCACAAATATAGACCAAGACAAGAACACTCAGAGTTGATGCTAGCTTGCTATGAATATATGTGAATGAAATGTATTGATTTGAGCATAATTTAAAATAGCTCTTGCAATCTTTGCTTCATAGCTAGCTCACCTTGGCTATGGGTTATCAGCTGCGGATAAAAAATATATTTCTAATTATGTTTCTTTTCCAGGTAATAACTGGATTGGTCAGATTGTTACAGATTTAGTGGCAACCTCTGCAAAGAAACACAAACCTCACAAATTTAACAAAGAGCTGCTGGCAGAAATACCCTTTCTGGAAGTTGGAGATCCTGAAAAGTACCAGGTAACCCTTGCTTGCTTATATAGAAACCTGAATTGTTGCTTAAATGCATGCTTATACTTTGCTCTTTAGCCTCTCCTCCTCCTCCTCCTCCTCCTCCTCCTCCTCCTCCTCCTCCTCCTCCATGTAATGGTTGCCTCTGCCAGTGCTAGAGTTGAATGAGGATGCCTTATATCTTTGCATATATGTTACTTTTCTCATGTTTAAAATACATTCTTTGCTGCTGTATTTGATTAGCTGACATCTCTTCCAGGTTCCAGGCCAATAATTATCATGGTTGGCAACTATTGGGGCTTTGTACGAGGTACGCCAACATTCTTCATGTTGAGGGAGCAGACACTAACACCTTCCCCACCAAAGCTGCTCATAAGAACTTTAAATGTCAAACTAGCTGAACCCGGCACGCGTTGCTGTGCCCTATTTAGGAGATGTGAGAAAGTCTGAGTATGTAAGGGTTGGAATTGATGTTACGTATGGTCTTGGTGTGTGTGTGTATGTGTATATATGTATATGTGTGTGTATATGTGTGTGCATGCGTATATGTGTGTAGGTATATATGTGTGTGCATGTATATATTTAGTATGTGTATGTATATGTGTGTGTGTTTTTTATGTATATGTATGTATGTGTGTGCATGTATATGGGTTTGTGCATGTGTATATATGTATATGTGTGTGTATATGTGTGTATAGGTATATGTGTTTATGTGTGTTTGTATGTGTATGTATGTATATCTGTTTGTGAAAGGGGAAGAATGATGATATGGGAAAGAGAGGGTGGAATGTGGTGAAGGCTGGGATTGGGAAGTGGAGAGAGAGAGGGGCTGGAGAATGGGGAAGTTAAGATTGGGAGGGAAGGAGGAAACTACAAAAAAGGGAAGAGTGGGGTGGGAATATGTGGCTGAGAAGTGTGTGTGATTGTGGGGGGAGTGAGGCAGGAAGGGAGGAAGAGGTTTGCCCTTGCCAAGGAGAGAGAAGCCTCCTTCTCCTTTCCCCATTTCTCGAAGGGTAGAAAGCATTGAGGGAATGGAAGCAGGGAGGTGAAGAAGATCTTGGAGGGAGGGAGGGAGCAAGCGCCTCTTCCCTGGCCGAGCCTCGCAAGTCTGCCAGGGAATTCCGCCTCTCCTGCTCCTGGGAAGGCCTGGAAGCGGCGGCCGCGTGGGCGCCTCCCTGGCTGCCTGCCACTCTCTAAGGTGAGGGCTACTGCCCGGGGACCAAGCGGGCATGGCCACGGGACTACATTTCCCAGAAGGCCCCGCACGGCAACTTCCTGTTCCTTCGCCCTCCTTGCCATTGAGCCGTGTGGTGCCTTCTGGGAACTGTAGTCCCGTGGCCATGGCTGCTTGGTCTTGTCTCCGGGCAGTGGCGGAGAGTCGGCGGCGGCAGCGTAATGGAGGCTCACCCCTCGCCCTCGCCTCCCTCTGGCTTCTGCTGGCGGGATCTGCTCCCCCACTGTGTCCTTCCTCGCCGGGTGTAGAGTGGCCGCTCGTGTTCAGTGAGAGAGGCCGAGGACGCAGCTGGGAAACGGGCCGGCACGGAGCCTTCTGGGAGGTGTAGTTCATTGACCTTCCAGGCGCCGCATGGAGCCGGGTCGCACGGACGCCTTTCCCGCTGCGTCCTCGGCCTCTCTCGCCGGCTGCCTTCCTGTTTGGGACCCGGGCCGCGGCGCCGGCTCCTTGGCCTTCTGCCCCTCTCCTCGGCCGTTGGCCAGCCGGTCCTGGCCCGGGCTGCGTGTGGCGAAATGGGCAAGGTCTCTTCCGCGCGGCCCAGGCCAGGGATCGGGGAAGAGGCGTCGGAGAAGGTCGAGGAGGCGATGGCGTGAGCCGGGTCCCAAAGAGGCTGGCAGCCATGCGGAAAAACCAGGATGTGGCGGAGAAGGCGGGCGTGAATCTGCGGGTAAGGAGTCGGGGCACGGGTGGGGTGGGAGGGGGAGGAGGAGGGCGGGGTGAAGGGGAGTCGGGGTGGGAGGGGTGTGTTGGAGGAGGAGGAGGCGGGGAGAGAGGGGAAAGAGGGTGCCCGGGAAAAGGGCAATTTCCTCCTGCCTCCTCAGGGATCGGGAGAGAACCGGGCAAAGCGAGGAAGGCTCCTTGCCGGCTTTGCCGCCAGGGCCTTCCTCGGTCCGGTCCCGATCCTGGCGGAGAGTGGGGCGCGGGGGAGGGCGGAAGGAGGTGGGAGGGGCTGGGGTAAGGGGAGGCGGGTTCCCTCCTCCTCCCAGCCCCCCCCCGCTCTTCCTTATCGGGCGGCGGCAGGAGGCATGGAAGGAGGTGGGAGGGCTGGGGAGGAGGGAGGGTGTCCCCTCCTCCTTCCACGTCCCCCCGCTCTTCCTGATCAAAGGAGGGAGGAGCGGAGGGGCGCTCTGGCTTCCATGTGCGAAACGTTCTAAACGTTTGCGCTGGCAGCAAAAAGTAGCCAGGGTGGGAGTTCCGTTGGTAATTTTTTGGGGATGGTTTTTTGGGGTGTTGGGAGGTATGTAGGTCCGGATTTTTTGCCGTTGTCTGTAGCTAGTGTAATGGTCCAGTCGGTTGTAAAGTTTGGTGGTTCTGCGAGCCATAGTTTCTTTGTCTATATACGACATTAAACGGACTGAGCAATTTTATATATATAGATTAGAAACTAAAGACCATATCAGATGGCCATTTGTACAGTGGGGAAGAGCGGGGAAAATCATGGGGCAGCAGAGAGAACAGTCATACTGTGTTCCCTACCACCAGGGTCCATTGTATCCATATCTGATGGCCATCATGATGTTTCAGCTCCTTTGACTTTTTCTATGAGGTGAGGAGTTGGGTGTACTTCTGCTATGTGCACGTGTCCACATATACACATGTTAAACCAAATTGAAACCCCGAAAGTGTTTATCATCATTGACGATCACTCTTGTATGATTAGGATGGATTTCCAAGCATAGGATCTTGGCTGTGGGTCTTTAGGTGACTTGCATATTCTTCTGCAGTGAGGACATTGGTTTCCTGATGGAAGATGGTTTTGGTCAGTGTTGGCTTGACACACCTTTCTCTCAATGCATTTCTCCCCTTTGCCCTCCATTCATGCCTCTTTAAATTCCATAGTATTGTTGGTAACAGCTCACCTCCAGTTAGAGTGCTCAATGGCCAGGGCTTTCAGTTCTCAGTGTCCCATCTTAAAACCTCTTTTCCTGTCCACCAGCCTTCCATTTTCTATTCTTCAATTGAGTAGAGCAAATCCTTTGAGAGATCGTGATCAGGCTTTTGGATTTGCAGGATTTTTCGGAGGAAATGCTGATGGAATCATTCCAGTAGTTGAGTGTGACATCTGTAGACAGCCCATGTTTTGCAGGCATATATCAGGATTCGGAGAACAATAGCTTTATAAGCAAGCATCTTGGTCTCCCTACGAATGTCCTGATCTCCAACACTCTCTGCTTCATGCACCATTGCACTTGGTGACTATTCTGAGTCTGCTGCTTCACAGCCTCCTAATATTCTTTTCTTTCCTCTGCACTAGTGTGTATGTATGCTTTGACTAGCAGTGCAATAAAGCAACATTTTGGAAAGTGAAGGTTGGCTGGGCACAGCTTGAATTTCCCCTGTGGGAAAGATAAGCTGGGCAGTTTACCTTTGGGTGTCCTGTGGTGAAACAACCTCCTCACAATCAAAGCCTGTTTGTGACAGGGACAAGTTAAATCAGGGGATGTTCCAAAATAGGACCTGTAATGTGCATCAGTTCATGCAGTTTTAAGTCACATGTTTATGGTGTCAGTGCTCTGCATTGTGATAGGGGAGTAGGGAAAATGATTTCTATATCACTGTGAAGTAACGGGTCCAACAGATCCTGGTTTTTACTTTAATTTGTATTAAAGAAATAAAAAAGAAATTTGTCTATGCCAAATATTTTGAGCTGCAGACAGTAAAATATAACAGAGCACAAAAATGCCAGTGAACAAGATGTTACATATAGATGGATAAAGATTTGATCTCACATTTTGGATTAAATTCCGGTTATGTTTCTATTAATGATATAAATGTACTCAGACATTCTGATACTATATTTAATTTTTACAATTGTGTGCTGTTTTGTAAGCCACCTCGAGTCCCTATTGGAGATGGTGATAATTATTGTGTATAAATAGAACTTATTCATACAGAGTTGGGGGTGTGCAAAATGCTAGGGTCCACAGTCTTGAGGTGCAGCAAACTTTCCTTTCCAGTTTTGTATTTATCACCTGGGTGTTTTGAGCTTCAGTCAAGGGCTGAGAGCGGTGACAAGCTGGCTCAGAGCGCACAGGCTCAAAATCAACCCGGCAAAACGGAGATCCTCTGGCCTGGCCGACCTGACCCTTACTCACCTTTGCCACTCTTTGAAGGTGAGCCCCTATCCCGGCTCCGGCGGTGAAGAGCCTGGGAGTGATCCTGGACGAGAGGCTGACGATGGAAGCCCAGATCCAGGCCGCAGCCAAGGGTGCTTTTCCATCTTCGCAGGGCTCGACGGTTGGCCCCCTATTTACCACCAGAGGCGTTGAAAACTGTGATACATGCCACCGTCGTCTCGCGACTTGATTATTACAATACCCTATATGCGGGTCTACCTCTGTCCACAACTTTCGGAGGCTGAGACTCGTTCAGACGCAGCGGCCAGACTCATCTCTGGGGCACCAGTCAGGAACCATATCTCTCAATTTTAAAGACCTCCACTGGCTGCCCACAGAGTTCAGGGTGATCTACAAACTCATGGCGCTAACCTTTAAAGCACGGCATAAAATTGGGCCAGCCTATCTGGGTGATCGGCTGATGGACCAGCGTAGCGAAGGCCAGAGCGTGCCATAAATGGTGATCGTATAGCCATCCCAGGGGTGAGAGGCCCGGCTGATGGAGACCCGACGGAGAGCCTTCTCCGTGATAGCCCCTATGATCTGGAACACCCTCCCCGCCTGCTCTCAGGACCACATCGGCCCCAACCAGATTCCTGGCTGACCTGAAAACCTGGCTTTTTTTTGCCAGGCGTTTGGGAATTTGACCGGACGTTTGGAGACTGAGCCATTCTGGCACTGTGCACTCATGTTTTTAAATTGATGTATTTGGGGTTTTTAAATGATGTAAGTCGCCCGGAGCACCAGTGGTGGAGGGCGACTCACAAATAATAAAGTTATTATTATTATTATTATTATGTTAGTATTTCTAAATTACTATTTCTCAATTTCATATTTATTTATTTTGTCTATGAAAGAGAATGAAGAGCTATCTTTCTAGGAGAGTGATATATTCACATCTTCGTCCTGATAAATTTCGGTATCAGTCTTCAATAACAAAGCCAAAGTGAGTAAAATCTTTAATTCACTGTAATTATTCTGTTCCCTTGCTAGCCCATCCCCTAACCCAGTGTTTCTCAACCAGTGTGCTGTGGCACACTAGTGTGCCGTGAGCGATCATCAGGTGTGCCGTGGGAAATTGGAACCTCCAATACCCTTTCTTCACTCTCCTGCCCACAGTGCTCTCTGGGTGTAGGTGAACTACAACTCCAAACTCAAGGTCAATTCCCAAGCAAAACCCTTTCAGTACTTTCTGTTGGTAATGAGAGTTCAATATGCCAAGTTTGGTTCAATTCCATTGTTGCAAGAGTTCAGGATGCTCTCTGATTGTGTGTTAACTATAAATCCCAGAAACTGTAACTCCCTAATGTCAAGGTCTATTTTCCCCAAACTCCATCTATGTTCACATTTGGGCATATTGAGTATTCATGCCAAGTTTGTTCCTGATCCAACATTGTTTCAGTCCACAATGCTCTCTGGATATAGGTGAACTACAACTCCAAAACCCAAGGTCAATGCCCACCAGACTCTTATAGTATTTTTTCTTGGTTATGGGAGTTCTGTGTGGGAAGTTTGTGTCTTTCCGCCATTCCTGCCAGGATATTTATGTTGTGTTCATCAAAACAGGTCCAGGTTTCACACTGAGTGTATAAATACATTTAAAAACATATTAGCTACATGTATTACTGTGTTAGAGTGTCATTTTGTGTCATTTTGGTTGGTGGTGTGCCCCAGGATTTTGTAAATGTAAAAAACGTGCCGCGGCTCACAAAAGGTTGAAAAACACTGCCCTAATCTATGTGTTACCACCACAGCTTACATTGCTCATTTGCTTTATTATTTTATTTCATTTTGTTAGCCACCCTGAGTCCCCACATGGAGAGCGGGTGGGATACAAATAAAGTTTTGATTGATTGATTGATTGACTGGTCTTTGCTGGACTTGGAACTCCCTATGACTGCCACTCACCTGTTGCATCTTTTGAGGACATAATGGAGTACTCACATGATCAGCAAGGAGGCAGGAGAGTAACCTAGCCCTACTTGCAGAATACCTAGCCCCCTATTCTGACCTCAGCAGACATAACTGTAACGACGAGGTGTTCACAGGGAGCTCTATGTAGCCAGTGGGGTTGTGGTAGTGACATAGGGACAATCTGTTCTCTTCTCTGCACTGATGAATGAAAGAGTTTTGGGATCACAATTCATGTGTATAATGTATCAGGCAAACCCAACAACAACAACAACAATAATAAACAAAAATATTATTTCCAGCTGCCATCCCTCTCTTAAGAAAAGTCAAGTCCTCACAGTCATATCAAATTTGCTGTCTTACTCGTCTCCAAAATGAATAAGAGAAACACATAGACATTTAATCCAACATATTACATTTAATTATGGTTCCCAACAACCATTATTCAATGTTAAGCACCTAGAACAATAATAATAATTAATAAACTTTATTTGTACCACCGCCCCCATCTCCCCAATGGGGACTCAGGGCAGCTCATGAGGCCAAGTCAGACAACAATTACAATAAAATAAAATCAAAAACGTCAGCAATAAGCACAATAAAAATACATACATGTAAATAAAAAAACAATATACAACTAGATATCTAAAATTACAAAGACAGGGTGGGCCGCAGGCACATATATAAAGTGTTAAAAAACACAGAGTGAGATAAGCGGATAGCATCCTGACAGCAAAAAAAAACATCATTTTATGAGGGAGGGGGGATGGACTCTAAGAACAGGGGTGTAATGACTCTCCAACTTTGGTAAGGAAACACACGTAGGTAGTATCACGATCCAACACGATTTTATTGCAGGTACAAAACTTGTGAAGCTAAAGCAAAGGCCCGCCACCCTAACACACCTTTTATACCCCAACCCCTCCCGTGCCCACGCAATGTCCAAGGAGGGTTGCACCATATCCGGGTGAGTCAGCAGTTCCCATAGTCCAGGGGATATGACCTCATAAGTCTCTGAGTCCGCATATTTAGAACAGTGTCCAATGTCCATGTCCAGAGGAGGTTACCTCACTTCCTCCAGGACTCAGCAGGCACCTGGAAGTTGCATCACTTCCAGACTGACACAGCACAGCTTCTCAGGAACTGGAGCAAAGGTCAGCACAGCTCCCACAGAACTGGGACAAAGGTCAATACCGCCTCAAGGCAGACTGGGAATCTGAACTTCTTCAAAGCTCAGATTTCCCAGCTCTATTTATAATGTCCTTCTCCACCGCGTCCTCCCCCTGCAGAAACAAAAAATACCATTCAATCCTTGGGAGGAAGGGACCCATGTACCTTTTCAGTAAACTACAATGAAATGTAGGGTGAACCTTACCTAACCCCTTTGGCAGAATTAGCTTATGAAACCCTATTCACCACCTGCTCGATCCCTAAATGGGCCAATGTATCTCGGGCTTAATTTCTTTGAGGTAACCCCAACTTTAAATTCTGAGTAGACAACCACACTAGGGTCGCCCTCAACATACACCTCTCCTCTTGCCTTCGCCGATCTCGAACAGCTTATATGACCGTTGCGCTTTTCCCAGGGCTTCAGTCACTTCCTTCCACTCATCTTGAGCTCGCACCTTCCAATCACTCCTCTCCTCTTTCCCTATCTCCAACAACTGAGGCAAAGGGGCCACATCCTGGCCGTAAACTACTTCGAAGGGCGACCTTCCAGTAGAAGAATGCACTGAACTATTATACACCATCTCAGCATATGGCAACAAATCGACCAATTATTTTGCTCCTTATTACTGAAAATACGCAGATAACCTCCCAAAGATTTCTGCGTTCTCTCGCCCCCATTGCAGCAAGGATGGTAAGCAGTAGTAAGCCTCCTCTCAGCCCCTAATACCTCAAAAACCGTTCCCAAAACCGGGCAGTAAACTGTACCCCACGATCACTAAGCACTTGCTCCGGATACCCGTGCAACCTATACACATGCTGTACATACAATTCAGCTAACCTTTCTGTAGACGACTCTCCAAACTTCGGTAGGGATCACGCATAGACGTCAGCTTGGTCCAACACGATTTTATTGAAGGTACGGCACCCGTGAAGCTAAAGCACCGCCCGGCCACCCAAACACACCTTATATACCCCGGTAGCCCCTCCCTTCCATGCAATGTCAGACTGGGTTTCATCAGCATTTCATGAATCAGCACTCCCAGTAGTCCATAGGGCATGACCCCAGGGTCACAGAGCCAGCGTCACGAGTCCCACTGTCCAATGTCCAAGCCTGGAGGAGTTACCTCACTTCCCTCCGAGG
>JARBWK010002531.1:0-14836 GCA_030556195.1 Anolis apletophallus
TGAGGCCTTTTGCTTTCCCTCTGAGTCACCTTAGAAGTGTATTGGGTGAAGGTACTGAACTTTCCATTTTCAACAGAAAAAAACTGTCAACTGGCTAACTTCAACTCCAGCCATTTATGCCTGCCTCAGGCCCTTCCCTTTCCTCTCTGTGCTGTGTTGGAATGTTGGGTGGCTGGCCAGTCAGAGCCATTTATGCAAATAATCCCAGAGTGGCAGCCAATCGAAACGTTGCCACATATTCCTCCCACCGCTTGGCCGCAAACACTGACTTTTATTAGATAGATAGATAGATAGATAGATAGATAGATAGATAGATAGATAGATAGATGTCTTTATTGTGTTGCCTATTGCTGTACTTGTTTGCTTTTGGTTGTGTGCTTATACTCTGTAAACTGCTCCGAGCCTTCGAGGAGTGGCGGTCTATAAATGTGAAGTATAAATAAATAAATAAATCAGCCTGAAGGGTTCACTGATGATTTAGAGGGGATTGTGGGATTTCCTGTGGGATTTTCTGGGGCACAAAGTGATGAAGATTCAAGTCAGGGAGATGATGGTTCTCTCTGTGAGACACCTGACTTGGAAAGTGCAGGGATTCAAGGTCAGTTAGAGGAGCCAGAAACTGCAACATTAGATAAGGAACATAGAGCTTAGTGATACAGAAGACCCCCGGGGAAAACACCTGGAGCTATGGAGATCAACAAAAGTCTTCGTTTACAGATCATAGCAGAAAATAGACATCGTAGGTCAAGGTGATTATGTGGGAAAGTTTTGGAGAAGATTCATGGGAAACAGAATGCTTTCATGGGTGTCTATTAAATAGCAAGTTGTTAGTTCAGGCAACATAGCATTCGAGTAAGAAGCTAGGTCTGAGTCTTTGGTTCTTGTTTCAGGTCAAGCCTTGGTTTTGGATTTCAGCATCCTGGAAGTTTTCTATGTTCTTGTTTTTGTATTCCTGTTCAAGTTTTACTAAGTATACCTTTCACTTGTGGACTTAAGCTGTACATGTGATTTTTGGCTATTCCTGGACTGTGATATCTTTGGATTTGTATGAGACATCTGGACTCTTGTTTGGTTGTCACCATTTAGTCCAAGTCTATTTTTCAAGGAGGATGACACAATCGAAGCCCTCCCAACAGATGCCCATCCAGTCTATGTTTATATTGATGCACCAGCGTTTTGAGAAAATCCATTCCGATCCATACATTCCACGAAATCACAGAATCATAGTTGGAAGGGCCACCTAGACTAACCGCATTTTGCCATATAGGAAAGCACAATCCAAGCCCTACTGACAGATGGCCTTCCCAACTCTGTTTACACTGCTACACCAATGTTTCTAGAAAATCTCTCTCAAACTTTCCACCAAATTATAAAATCATACAGTTCGAAGGGCTCCTAAAGGTCATCCAGTCCGACCCTAGTTTTCCACAACCCAAACACTCCTGACAGATGTCCATCTAGACTATGTTCACATACAAAGTGGTCCACTAAACCAATGGTCTTCATCGAGCGTCCCGTCCAGAACTTAGAAAAGTTATTTCTTTGGACTGTCAATGTCCAGAATCCTCCATCAATTGAAGTTCAAAGGCAATTTCCAACGCATTAATCCCACTGCTCTAGTAACCCCGCATTTTCCAAGAATGCTGTCACTTGTCTGTATATGTCATGATCCACTGTACCTTTATCTGTTCTTTTAGGTATTCTGCTCGGCCCATCAGCGCCTGGATCTGCCAATACAAAATCCAAAACTGTCATCCATGCAAGATGTCGCACAAGGAACTTCCCTTGAAAAATAAGGATCTATGGCAGGGGTGGGCAATTATTTTTTCCAAGGGGCCACACGAGAGCCAAAAAATATTATGGAGGGCCGCACCTAAAGGCTGAACTACATTCTAATCTACATTATTTATTTATTTAATACATTTACTATATATTACACATCATTAATATTAACATATTAATATATCAAGAAAAATTCATATATTATTAGTATTAATATCATAATTATTATATTATAGTATATATATAGACATTATAATATATTGAAATTGAAATTATAATATAACATTGTTATATTATATTATTTATTATATTATTATAATTTTTTTAAAAAATAATAAGAAAAACCACTAAAATTAAATTAAATTAAATTCAAGAGGATAAGGTGCGAACCAAGATGAAGGCTGACATCCTCAAGAGAGGAAGGATCCCAAGATGGAATGGCCCAATGGACCCAGCCCAGAGGATGGCAAAGCGGACCCAGCCGCCGCAGCAGTTGAGAGCAGAGAAGCAGGTGATTGGAGGCTGGAGGCCTCCGCCCGCCTCGCCCCAGCCGTTCCCCAGCTGATCGCCTTGCTATGGAGTGCCTGCCATCCCTGGAGGCCAAGAGGAAGGGGTGCCACTGCCACCAACCCATCGCGGGCTCTGTGGGGCCTGTGTCAGCAGACAGAACGGAGGAGCGGCGGCTTTGGAGTGCCTCCCATTCCTGGAGGTGATCCGGGCCTGCAGGGGGAGCAGTTGGCGATCTGAGGTGGCTAATCAAGTCTTCCGAGTCGCCAGGGCAATCAGCCTGCGCAGGTCGCCAAGTGCTCCCACTGCAGGCCCAGATCGCCTCCAGGAATGGGAGGCACTCCAAAGCCGCCACTCCTCTGGCCTGTCTGCTGACACAGGCCCCACAGAGCCCACGATAGGATGGCGGCAGCTGCACCCCTTCCTCTTGGCCCCGCCCCCGACGCCCTTCTCCCTGGGCTGGACAGAATGGCCTGCCAGGCCGAATCCAGCCCGTGAGACGTAGGTTGCCCACCCCTGATCTATGGGAACACAATGCAGCAAAAAAGATGGTGGTAACCCACCTTGTACAACAGGTATCCGTTTTCTGAATTGCAACAGAAATATGAAGTATTGCTCCAGGGAAGGATGAGGCACTTACTTCGGCATGCAGCAACTCCCGTCTTCTCCCTGTTGGTTCAGCTGGAGATAGAGGAGAATAAAAGGGGTTAGAAATTGCACCCAAGAATGAGAATTAATATGAAGTCATGCCTCCAAAATCCTGCACTTACCAGCCAACATGAGCAGCAGTTCACCCAGGCTTTGTTGATACAGATTAAGGGTTTCGCCATCATCCTTGCCTTCCTCCTCCTAGAACAAGAGACAATGGGGTTGCATCTACACTGTAGAATTAATGTGGTTTGATAACACTTTAACTGCCATGGCTCAAGGCAATGAGATACTGGGAGTTTGTGCTTTTACAAGGTGTGGTGAAGTTAAAATGGTGGTATGCTCCACAGGTAAATGTGTCAGTATTTGAATTTTTATGTATATAATATGCTATTATGAACTGGCTTTGTAACTGTTTATTTACAGATGGATATATATATTGCTCAGGTATAATGTATAAGGTTTAGAAAAGATCATTATTAGCAGGGGTGGATTTACCATTAGGCAAAGTAAGCACCCGCTTAGGGCGCCACGTAGTCAGGGGCGCTTCTGGCCGCCAGGTTCCATGTATGTGCCATTGCTGCAAAGGGACTCCAGCTGGACTGAGATGCCAATCGCCCAAAAACCTCCGGCTCCGTCCCGGCTGCAAAAGTTCCTCCTTTTCGGCCTCACTTAGGGCGATTGGTATCTCGGTCCATCTGGAGTCCCTCCGCAGCAATGGCCCACGCGCAGAACTACCTGACCCAGCGCATGCGCGCCCGACGTGCATGCGCACGCTCCATGAGGCCGGAGAGCAAGGGGGCGCCAAAATAATGTTAGCTTACCATTTTAAATTACCTTAGTCCACCCCTGATTATTAGTTAAAAAGAGGACATCGGCTCTAAGTGTTGCTATGGCAACCTAGCTCCAAGCTGAGGGAAAAGGGGCGAGGCCAACTGTCACTGGAAAGGAAAGGGTTTGGTTTTTAAAATTAGTCTGGCAGTTGGAGTCTGTTAGTCAGATCTGAAGGAAGAGGTAGCAAAGTTAGGAATTAGCTGTAGCCAGAGGAAACCTGTTAGCCAGGGAGTGGGAGTTAAGTGGTTAGCTGAACCCAGTTAAAGAACTAACTAGGGAATAGCTAGAATAGTAACTGATAACAAGAGGCTGATGACAATAGAGAGGGAATCTCTTTGTCAGGCTAAAGTTAGTCAGAAATGAGTTGGCAAGTGTTATTGTACTGAATCCTTGTTTGGTAATGCCTTTCTAAGAAAATATACACATCTTGAAACCACCAAGCTTTTGTATGCTTGAAACCATTATGCATGTGTCACAAGAACGCTACAAATAAACCCCGTTACTGTTTCTTTGAAAACAAGCCTCTCTGTCTCAATCTGAACATCTCTTAGTATATGGTAGCAGCGAAAATACATAAAGGACTCCTCATAGGAAGTGTGGGGAATCCAGTAGAGAACACATAGTCTCAAGGGTGACAGTTCCACAGTGGTAATAGATAACGTCTTCACACAAGGTCCATTGCCTTCTCTGCCAAAGAGTGCTTGTGCATTGCCAAAGTATCATCCTAGCATCCCAAAGCATGGAGTCATGGAAGAGAAAGTGGTATGAAACTACATTAATACTACAGTGTAGATGCACCCACCACAAAGACATTTCTTGTCAAGTGCAAAAACCAAGGCATGGAGAAGTAACATTCCCATTCAAGAGATGCCTATAGAGAAAGTATTAATCAATTTTCCAATATACCATAAGTATTATTATAAACAACAAATGTAGAGAGTTGAATATATACTTTCTGAGTCCCATTCAAAAACATATATATTTGGTATACATTAAGTAAACAAGTAAATAGATTGCTAAATCAAGGAACCGGGAAGTGGCACAGCTGGCTAAGTGTCAGCTGCATAAGATCTCTCTGACCAGTAGGTCATGAGTTCGAGGCCTGCTCGGGTCGAGGTGGATGCTCGACCTTAAGTGTAGCCTGCTGTTGACCTTTGCAGCCCAAAAGACAGTTCATTTGTCAAGTAGGAGATAAAGGTACCACATTAAGTGGGGAGGCAAATTTTGACTAATTTATGAGGCCATAAAGAACTCCAGGAATCGCTGAGGATTGCGGAAGAACAACAAGGGATGCTGGAAAACTCTGAGAGAGATGAGGAGTGCGTCAGCTCCCCCTGGTGGCCAGAAGTTTGCCTCTGTTCGTCTATATATGTCTAAATATATCTATATATGTTGAACTGCAGGGATTGTCTGCAAGTATGTGTACTGTAATCCGCTCTGAGTCCCCTTCGGGGTGAGAAGAGCAGAATATAAATAAAGTAAATAAATACATAAATAAACCTTGAAGAAAGTGTTTTTAATACCGTGTTTTATGTAGTTTAACAAATTTTTGAAATCAGTCCTGAGCTTAATTCTATTGCAATGTTTGTATGCTTTGGGTTTTAACTTACCTGTATATACTCGAGTATAAGCCGACCCGAATATAAGTCAAGGCACCTAATTTTACCACAAAAAACTGGGAAAATGTATTGACTCGAGTATAAGCCAAGGGTGGGAAATGCAGCAGCTACTGCTAAATTTCAAAATAAAAATAGATACCAATAAAATTACATTAATTGACACATCAGTAGGTTAAATGTTTTTGAATATTTACACAAAACTGTAATTTAAGGTTGAACTCTGATTAAATCATTATTCTAACCTGCTTCAGTGTAAATGTGCTTGTGTATCCTTCCAATAATAATAAAGAGAGTAAAATAATAAAGGTAATAATAATAGAGTAAAATAATAAGTGTAATAATAACAGTAATAATAGAGTAAAATAATATATGTAATAATAAGAGTAAAATAATAAATATAATAGAAATAATAATAGAGTAAAATAATGTAAATGTAATGATAATAATAGAGTAAAATAATAAATGTAATAATAATAGAGTAAAATAATAACTTTGACTCAAGTATAAGCTGAGAGGGGCTTTTTCAGCCTAAAAAAAGAGTTGAAAAACTTGGCTTATACTCGTGTTTATACGGTACATACTGTATGATTTTAAGTGTTAGCTGCTTTGAGTGTCCTTTGGGAGAGAAGTGAAGGCATAAGTACTATTAATAAATAATAATAATAATAATAATCTCTGCTTGCAATTCAACCCAGATCTGACCTTAGCTACAGCAGCAGATGCAACTTCCAGAGCAGCATAAAGGCGTGGTTTGTCCTTGGACATTTCTGCAATGAAATGGAAAACATGCATGAGAATGGGCTCTATCCTTCTTTATTTGCCCATCCATACAATGGGAAGAATATGTCATTATGTATAATGAGAAAGCCATAATATGCCACGTAATGAGGATGCATTCACACTGTAGAATTAATGCAATCTGTTCTGCATTGTGTTAAAAATAATTTTTATTTAAATAAATAATTATATTTATTATTGTATAATATAATGTAGTATAATATAATATGATATAATATAGTATAATATGGTATGGTATAATATTGTATATGCATGTAATATTGATATTGATATTGATAAGTTTTAACTTTCAAGGCCTTATATGGTTTGGGGCCAGTGTACCTGAGGGAGCGGCTTACCCCTTATGTGCCCAGGAGATCACTGCGCTCAGAGGGGCTCAATCTATTGAATGTGCCGGGCATTAAGGTCTATAGACTTGCTAGCACGTGGCAGAGGGCGTTTGCCGTAGCTGCGCCAACCCTGTGGAACACCCTCCCTGCGAGCCATCCGGGACTTAATGCCGTTCCGCAGAGCCGTAAAGACCTGGCTATTCAGACAGGCATTTGGCCCATAACCAATGCCGTGTTATCAGCATCCTGTTGTGTCGCTGTCAGCATATTCCTACTGCCATCGCAGTTCTGCTGGAATTTTATTTTAACTGGGGTTTTAATCTGGTTTTATTGCATTTTATGTGTTTATCTGTTTTTAACTCTGTAAACCGCTCGGGGCTCCAGAGAGAGCGGTATATTAAGTCGAACGAATAAATAAATAAATAAATAAATAATATTGTAATGTAATACAATATAATACTACTACTAAGAAGATATTATAATTGTATATTTACTGTATATTACATGTAATATTACTAATAATATTGCGAGACATGGAGATGCACTATCCACAATGTTCTTTCAAGAAGACACACGCCGAACAGGTCTCGAAGAGAAACGACAACGCAGAAAGAACGTCACTTGGAAACCACATCACCCAAGGAGACTTTCTGCTGTGCTTTCTGCAACCGGACTTGCCTATCTCAGATTTGCCTTTTTAGTCATCAACGCACTTGTAAAAAGCGTGGGATGAGTCCTTCCTAAGAATCTTAGTTCGCGAAGTAATGCCGAGAGAGAGAGATTGCGATATAATTTTTATAATACAATGTGATATGTAATTGTTGTACTGTGACAATGACATGGTATGTTGTATTTGATATTATAGTATAATATAGTATGGTATAGTATATTGTATATACATATAATATTGATAATGGTATTTATTTATACCCCAAAGGGATATCAAAATTGGGTTTGATAGGAAAGAAATGCTGTTTGGGATGGTTATCACAGTTAATATGGAAAAGACTAGGGTTGGAGACATGCGAATGCAAAAGTTGTGGAATATTGCCCTCTGGCGGCCTATAAAGCCCCTCCATATGTTTGGAAGTGTTATTCCTTTCCCAAATATATAGTTTTTACTTTGGCGATGGCCATGCTGACCAAGGATAATGGGACTTGTAGTTCAATTTCTTACAACTACATTCCTACAGAGGAATATAATCTAGAATGGTACAAATATGCAAAGCCGAACGTGGGAAGTCTCTATCTCCCAGTCCAATGTGCAAAGTCCAACCACAATATCCTTGGGACTGGTATCCAGTTTCCTTTATCCCTGTCGAGTGAAGTATGTCCTCTCTAGACATTTTTTTGTGTCCTGCCAAGCCCTCCCAAAAGCACTTTCCCAATTCATGTCCCTTTTTTGCTTTGGAAATTACCTTTCAAGACGTCTCTGGCTGGACAGCCTTGCTGGAGGAGGGCTTTATTGTTGGAGGCGACCAAGACTTTCAGCTGCTCCGCTCTCGAGATGTATTGGCTCACCTAAAGAAGAAAATTGAGACTGAAACTTATTTCTCAAATAATAAACACTGTCATTTTAGCCAGAGTTGCAAATAGTTCCTGAATGCACTTCCAACAATAGGAGGCTCATAATAATAATAACAATAACAATATATTATTAATAATACATTGTAACATTTTATTAAGATATTAAAGTATTATTAATATAGCATTAAGGATTATATGAGAATACATTATGAATAATAAATGATTATTAGGTTATTATTATTATTAAGTAATTAAATAATAATGATAATAATGCTTTTATGTTAAGCTGCTTTGAATTTCCGGGAGAGATAAAGCAGGATATAAATAAATATAACAACATCATCATTATTATTACATTATTATTATTAAATAATAATAACAATAGCAATGCTTTATTATTAATAATACATTGTAACATTTTATTAAGATATTAAAATATTAATATAGCATTAAGGATTATATGAGAATACATTATGAATAATAAATGGTTATTAGGTTATTATTACGTAATTAAATAATAATAATAATAATGCTTTTATGTTAAGCTGCTTTGAGTTTCCGGGAGAGATAAAGCGGGATATAAATAAATAAATATAACATTGTTATTATTACAATATTATTAAATAATAATAACAACAATAGCAATATATTATTAATAATACATTGTAACATTTTATTAAGATATTAAAGTATTATTAATATAGCATTAAGGATTGTATGAGAATACATTATGAACAATAAATGATTATTAGGTTATTATTATTATTAAGTAATTAAATAATAATAATGCTTTTATGTTAAGCTGCTTTGAGTTTCCGGGAGAGATAAAGTGGGATATAAATAAATAAATATAACAACAACATTATTATTAAATAATAATAACAATAGCAATGCTTTATTATTAATAATACATTGTAACATTTTATTAAGATATTAAAATATTATTAATCTCGCATTAAGGATTATATGAGAATACATTATGAATAATAAATGATTATTAGGTTATTATTATTAAGTAATTAAATAATAATAACAATAATAATGCTTTTATGTTAACCTGCTTTGAGTTTCTGGGAGAGATAAAGCGGGATATAAATAAATATAACAACAACAACATTATTATAATATTATTATTAAATAATAACAACAACAATAGCAATATATTATTAATAATACATTGTAACATTTTATTAAGATATTAAAGTATTATTAATATAGCATTAAGGATTATATGAGAATACATTATGAATAATAAATTATTATTAGGTTATTATTATTAAGTAATTAAATAATAATAATAATAATGCTTTTATGTTAAGCTGCTTTGAGTTTCCGGGAGAGATAAAGCGGGATATAAATAAATAAATATAACAACAACATTATTACTATTACATTATTATTATTATTATTATTATTATATCATCCTGGCTGATGGAATCATTCAATAGTATAACTGCCATGACTCAAAGCTATGGAATCCCGGGAGTCCAAGTTTGACAAGGTCTTTAGCATTTTCTGCCAAAAAGCACCGGTGCCTTGCCAAACTACAACTCCCAGGAATCCATAGCATTGAGCCATGGCAGTTAAAGTGGGGTCACACTGCATTAATTCTATAGTGTGTAGACGCACTCTAGTGAGCCTTGTTTATAAATGGCATTTCAGACCAGTCCCAAAAGTTGTATAACTGAACTTTCCTACTGAATGGAGAATCAAACTGACCTTGGATCGGATTGCTTCCTTCCTGCGAACGTCGGTTTCATCTAAGAAAAGAGAGAAAAAGGAAGCAAAATCAATGAGATTTATCAGAGATAGCTACCGGACTAACAGATAATATCAATACCCGAGCCGGTGGATAGACGTTTCAATAAAAATGATATGCAATAATAATAATACTATTATTAAAATGGGCATTTCTTGTATTTTGCGGTGGATGCTCACTGGTTTTATTAGAATGCCAAAGTTTCCCATGTGTTATACATTGTTTTACAGCAGATACATATTATTCAAAAACAACCTATAAGAACACAGAGAGAGACTGACAGCTGTTGAGCAAGACCTTTGTGTGTGTCTTTCGGCCATTCCTGCCAGGATATCTATGTTGTGTTCATCGAAACAGGCCCAGGTTTCACACTGAGTGTATAAATACATTTAAAAACATATTAACGATATGTATTACTGTGTTAGAGTGTCATTTTGTATCATTTTGGTTGGTGGTGTGCCCCAGGATTTTGTAAATGTAAAAAATGTCCCGCGGCTCAAAAAAGGTTGAAAAACACTGATCTACCCCAACCTCATTCTGCCATGCAGGAAAACACAATCAAAGCACTCCAACAGATAACCATCCAGGCCCTGCTTAAAAGCTAGCCACTCACAATACAAGGCAGGGACAAAGTATTCCAGGGCCTTGGAATAGAGAGAGAGGGCAGCCGCAGCATCTCCGGCTTGGTCCTTCTTCACGGCTTCTGTTACAAGGGAGGTCTTTAAAGGGAAGAGAGAGAAAAAGATGGGGAGAAGGACAGAATCAACACTTTTCAGAAGTATCTTACGAGTGCCCATCTATCGATCTAACTAACTAACTATCTATCTTCTATAGCAGGGGTCGAGAACCTATGGCTCACGAGCCATCTAGGGCTCTTTTGACGATTTTTTATGGCTCCTTGCACCGGCTGATCACCCTGGCGACCCGGAAGACTTGATCGCCTTCCGGGTTGCCAGGACAATCAGCCACTGCAGGTCGCCGACTGCTCCCGCTGCAGGTCCGGATCACCTCCCAGGATGGCAGGCACTCCAAAGCCGGGATGGCAGGTACTCCATGGCAGGGAGATCAGCCGATCGGGAACACCTCTGACGGAACGGCTGGGGGTGAGAGCGGTCGGAGGCCTGCAGCCTCCGATCGTCTGCTGGTCTGCTCTTCTCTGCTGCGGCGCCTGGGTCCGCTTTGTCATCCTCTGGGCTGGGTCCATTGGGCCATTCCATCTTGGGATCCTTCCTCTCTTGAGGATGTCAGCCTCCATCTTGGTTCGCACCTTGTCTTCTTGAATTTCATTTTATTTTATTTTAGTAGTTATTATTATTTTATAATAATTTTATAATAATATAATAAATAATTTATATTTCAATATATTATAATGTCTATATATACTATAATATAATTATATTAATACTAATAATATATGAATATTTCTTGATATATTAATATGTTAATATTAATGATGTGTAATATATAGCCAATAAATAAATAAATAAATAAATAAATAAATAAATAAATAAAATAGATTAGAATGTAGTTCAGACTTTAGGTGCGGCCCTCCATAATATTTTTTGGCTCTCGTGTGGCCCCTTGGAAAAAATAATGGCCCACCCCTGATCTAGAGCAAACTTTCCCATCATGACAAACTTGAAGCAATGACGGAGTTTCAGGGAGTTAATCTGGCATGGTGTGAGTTGCAGATCACCCACAACTTTATGCATTTTGTAAAATAAAAAAATGACTTCTAATAACCCGGGCAATGCCAGGTACCCAAGCTAGTATTCCAATAAACCTCAGTCATGTCTGCTATTGCATGACCCACAATCCCCACCAGGTTCTTCCAGATAGTGTTTCCACTCACTGCTTTGCCCAAGCTCTCTCCACTAGGCATGTGCTCCATGTCGACGAAAGGGTGACCGAAGAAGGCCTGGAAGGAGATGCGTTGCTGGGGGTCCTCTTCAGAAGGCGCTGGAGGAGGTCTCGGCATTCGGGCGAAAGCCAGGGGCGGCTGGGGAGCTGGAGAACAACCTCGTATCATGGTGTGTCTATTACACTGTTGATTTAACACAATTTGACACCACTTTTGCTTTCCACGGTTCAATACTATGGAATAGGGGAGTGGAGTTAGGGGAGGCGTCAGTCCTCTCACACTACAACTCATTGGTTTCCATTGCATTAATAATTATAATAATAATCTTTATTTATACCCCACCACCATCTCCCCAGCAGGGACTCGGGGCAGCTTACATGAGGCCGAGCCCAACATAACATACCATAAAATAATACAAAACAAAGCACGAATAACAACACATTGAGGCAAAAAATAAAAAAGGTAAGTCATGGTGTTAATATGGTGTCAAACTATGTTCGTTCTACAGCAGAGGAGGACGACTAAAATGATCAAGGGTCTGGAGAACAAGCCCTATGAGGAGCGGCTTAAAGAGCTGGGCATATTTAGAGAAGGCTGAGAAGAGACATGATAGCCATGTATAAATATGTGAGAGGAAGTCATAGGGAGGAGGGAGCAAGCTTGTTTTCTGCTGCCCTGGAGACTAGGACGCGGAACAATGGCTTCAAACTACAAGAAAGGAGATTCCACCTTAACATTAGGAAGAACTTCCTGACTGTGTGAGCTGTTCAGCAGTGGAACTCTCTGCCCCGGAGTGGTAGAGGCTCCTTCTTTGGAAGCTTTTAAACAGAGGCTGGATGGCCATCTGTCGGGGGTGCTTTGAATACAATTTCCCTGCTTCTTGGCAGGGGGTTGGACTGGATGGCCCATGAGATCTCTTCCAACTCTATGATTCTGATTCTACCTGGGAGGACCGAAGTTTGCCCATGCCTGTTCTACAGTGATGCAACTTTACATTGTCCATATGTTGGTGCGAACTCATCCTTTACTATCATTAGTGGATTCTTCTCTGGAGTTCTCTGGATCCAAAGCTCTGGATCTACTTTGGAGATAGGGCTCAAGCCCCTTCAACGGCACTGTTAAAGTTCGGACTAAAACCCAAAACGTACTCGCTCCTAAATCAGACCCACCAGCCACCAACCATTTGCCATCCCACCTCAATTGGTTGATTGCTTCGGATCTTCTCTTCCAGTTCAGCAAAAGACTTGGAGGCAAACGGTGGCCGTCCGAATAAGGCCTCTAGGGAAGACAAAAGATATAAATTACGAAAGTTTTTGAAATGGCCGAAACGGACAAATTAAACTTTAGCTCTACAACAGACAAATACACAGAAACTTCAAGAAGAATGGAAACCCTTCACTGAATTTATAAAGAACCAAACGAAGATGTTCACAGCAAGATCTTAATAGTATACAGATACATGGTGTTCTATTTATATACTCTACATTCAAGAGACTTTAGAGACTTTAGATAATTGACCTAGCACAGGCATGAGCAAACTTCGTCCCTCCGGGTGTTTTGGACTTCAACTCCCACAATTCCTAACAGCTTAACATACCAAGTGGCAGCTACCAGTCAAATAATTAGTATAATGTCAAGTTTTTGACTTTGTTTGTGTTTCCAAATACATTATAACAGTACTCTCAATTTGCTTCTAACACTATCTATCTATCTATCTATCTATCTATCTATCTATCTATGTATATAATAAAAGTCAGTGTTTGTGGCGGGAGGTGCGGAGGAATATGTGGCAGCATTTCGATTGGTTGCTACTGTGGGATTATTTGCATAAAGGACTCTGATTGGCCAGCCTCAGAACTCCAACATTCTAAGGTAACAGACAGAGGGGATTGGTTGCCACTGAGGGAGTATTTGCATAAAGGACTCTGATTGGCCATCTACATTCCAACATTCTAAGGTAACACAGAGGGAAAAGGAAAGGCCTCAGGCAGTCAGTCACTGCGGCCCACAGCAATGACGGATCAGGACCAAACTTGGCACGCAGGGGCCCAATGGCCCACTTCACAACCTGGTGTGGTTTAGGGCAGGATGGGCCACGAATGATGGGATTTGCAGTACCTTCACCTGATTCACTTCCCAAACAACACTATACCCCCTATAAATCACAGACCAGGCCCAAAATTGACAGCAAGGCTTCCTTAACTTGATTTTCCTGACTAGGCCTCAGCTCATGGGATATTGTTAGGCTTCCTCAACTTGATTTTCCTGACTAGGCCCCCAACAATGACAGAACAAGACTAAACTTGGCACACAGACCCCCCCCAAGATGCACCCTACACCCTGGTGCAGTTTGAGGGAGGATGGACCATGGATGATGGGCTTGCAGTACTTTAATTCACTTCTTTAGAGCACTGTGGCTCACACCAATGACGAATCAGTACCAAACTTGTCACACAGAGGCCCAATGGCCCACTTTACAAACCTGCTGCGGTTTACGGCAGGATGGCTCTAAATGATGGGATTTGCAGTATCTTCACCCAAGTCATTTCCCACAGAACATTGCAGCCCCTACAAATCACAGACCAGGCCCAAACTTGGCAGACAGAGTACCCATGACCCACTCTACAGCCTGGTGCAGTTTTGAGTTAGATGGACCATGGATGATGGGAGTTGAAGTACCTTCACTAACTTTCTGAGACCGCTGCGACCCTCATCCAATGACTGATCAAGACCACACTTGGCACACAGAGCCCCCATGACCCATGACTCTACATCCTGGTGCAGTTTGGAGAATGGGGGACCATGGATGATGGGACTTTCAGTACCTTCCCTCACTTCCAAAGCCTGCTGCGACCCTCATCCAATGACTGATCAAAACCACACTTGGCACACAGAGTCCCCATGACCCACTCTACATCCTGATGCTGTTTGGAGAAGGATGGACCATGGACGATGGGACTCGCAGTACCCTCACTAACTTCCAGAGACCACTGCAAGCCACATAACCAACTCATAAAGACCAACCTTGACACACAATGCCTTTCTCAATTAACCCGGGCACCGCTGAGTCCTCAGCTAGTAAATAAATAAATAAATCTCCCAATGCTCAAGAAGGAGGCAAAAGGATGCATTTACGTTGTAGAATGAATGCAGTTAGACACCATTTTCATTG
>JARBWK010002532.1:0-14833 GCA_030556195.1 Anolis apletophallus
GCCACCTCACAGGTAGTAGTAGTATTACTCTATGGGCTGCAGGCTCCGGGCCCTCCCTCCCAGCCACAGAACCCAGGAGGCCGAGGCAGGCCATGCCATCCCCAACCCCCCCAGGCCCAGCCCGGCTCCGTCCTCCCCCACACCCTCCCCCTCTTGGCCGGCCAAGCGCTGGCTCTGCCCGCCAGGCCCAGGCCACGGAGGCAAGGCCCGAGCAGAGGGGGATACAGGCAGGCGGGCGGCTCTTCTTTTGTCCCAGGCGAGGCCTCGGCCCCTGAGGGGACCCCCCCTCGCTCCCTCCTCCCAAGACAACCAAACACCTCACCTCCGTCTCTTTTGAAATGGCGGCGGTTGCAAAGGGGGCGGGGACTGCGTGACGTCACCCCTCTCCCTGATTGGCCGCCGGGGACCCTGGGTGGCGCGCGCGCGGGGAAGGGGGGGAGCGGGGGAGGGAGGGATTGCCGCCCGGGCGCCCCGCGGAGCTCATTTGCATGTTTAAAGGGGAAGCGGCTGCTTGGTTGTCCTCCTCCTCCTCTCCCGCTCAGGCCTCAGGAACACGGCCAGGCCTCCCCCCCTTCTCTCTCTCCCTCCGAACCCTTGCGGGGCTTCCCCCCTCCCCTCCCACCGAGGGCCCAGGTGGAGTATCACAACCGGGGGAGTGGGAGGTTTCCCGGGCTGCCTGGCCATGCTGCAGAAGCAGCAGCAGCACTCTCTCCTGACCTTTCGCCTGCGCCTCTGTGGCAAGCCTCCTCCTCCTCAGCCGGGGTGGGGGTGCTGTCAGGGGAGAGGTCAGGAGGGAACCTGGGCCTGGGCCTTGCGCTTCTGCCTCATTGCCGTTGAACTTCTGGGCCCTTCCTCCTCCCCCCCTCTCTCATTCTGCCCCTGCCTCCTGGAGCCTGGGCTCTCCCTCCCTCCCTCCCCATTGGGTGGTCCCGCCTTCTGAAAACTACACCCAGGAAACAAGGGGATTCCGGGCAAGAATCAATCAGGACCAGCTCACCCCTCCCAGCAACAAGGGATTCCCCCCAGGAAGGAAGGAAGGAAGCAGCCAGGCTTTGGAGCTGCAGGGCCATTGGGTGCTGACCAAGCTGGGCTAAGGGCAGCCTTGGGCTCCTTCCTTACAAAGACACCTCATGTTCCTGCCACGCCCAGGGTTTGAACTCCCTACATTTGACCCCAGGCACCTGGCCCCCCCCTTTTGTGTGGATTGTATTGATGTGTTGCTCTATGGTTTATCTTTTTCTTCTTCTTTTCTTTGTTGTTTTATGTTCAGTTGTCTTATATTTTTTGGGCTTGGCCTCGTGTGAGATGCCCCGAGTCCCCTTTGGGGAGATGGAGGCGGGTTATAAATAAAGATTATTATTATTATTAGGAACTATGACAATTATATCACAACATTATTAGTAATATTGCATATAACACAAAATATAGAGTATCATACTATTATTAGTAGTAATATATTGCATTACATTACAACATTATCAATATTATAGGTATACACAATATATTACACCATACTATATTATACTATAATACCAATACAACATACTATGTCATTGTCACAGCACAACAATTACATATCACATTGTATTGTAACAAATGATATCACAATATTAGTAGTAATGTAAATACACAATTATAATATCAGTAGTATTATATTGTATATTACATTACAACATTATCCATTTTGCTCCTGTTCTGCATTGTCATGTCAATCTCTGAGAGGCAGGAGGTATTTCCATTCACTGGACCACATTTGGCACAAACACCCAATACGTCCACATTGGAATACTGGTAGGTTGGGAGGGGGTTGATTTCAGCATTTGGGAGTTGTGGTTGCTGGGATATATAGTTCGCCTACAATCCAAGAGCATTCTGAACTCCACCAACAATGGGATTGGACCACACTTGGCACTAGGGTTGCCATTTTTTGATATAAAAAATAAGGGACATTTACGGGATTTTTCACAAAAATAAGGGACACTTCATTAAAAATTTGAAACTCAAACATTAGGTAGAAATAGTTGTATAATTTTCTCCATCTGTATTTAGTACTTGACTTTGCTGGCTTTAAAAGTGCCCTGTCTAAACATTAAAATAAATTTTATAAGACAGTACATCTTCATGATTATTATGTCAATAGTTAATGGTATAGTAGAGTATGGGATACACAGCATTGTATAGTATTGGGATGCACAGCTAGGCCTATTTTAAGAGTAACTCTCCAGCAACCAGAAACTATCTTTATCCAACATGATCCAACATTCCCCTTGAGTAACGGTTAATTAGTCCAGTCTTTGTCAACCAGTGTGCCGTGGCACACTAGTGTGCCGTGAGCGATCATCAGGTGTGCCGCGAGAAAAGCTCTCTGCCCCCCTTCCTTCCCCCCTCCTCCTGCTGAACTCCTGCTGCTTGGGGGAGGAGGAGGAAGGGCTAGTATGGGCCGGGCACCGCCTCCTTCGGCCATTTCCCCAACCAGCCTCCAATCCGCCATGACTCCCACCATGACTCTCGCCCTCGCTCTCTGAAGCTGCACGGAGGACGAGCCCCACCCACTGAAGCCCATCCACCGCTCATGCTCCTCCTCTGAGTGAGAGCTGAAGCTGGGGTAGGGGGCGGGGCATGGCTTCCCCCCCCTGGCTTCAGCACTCTCACAGCCGCGCCAGCCTTGAGGGGCAGTGGCAGAGCCAGCACAATGCTGGCTTGGCACTGCCCCCTCAAGGCTGGCAAAGCTGTGAGAGTGCTGAAGCCAGGGGGGAGGGGCGGGGCATGGCACGGCTTGGCTCCTCCCCCTCCCCTGGCTTCGGTGCTCCCAGCAGGTCACCATCTCCCAGCCGTTCTTTACTGTGTGAGAGTGTCATTTCGTGTCATTTTGGTTGGTGGTGTGCCCCCGGATTTTTTTAATGTTAAAAGTGTGTCGCAGCTCAAAAAGGTTGAGAAACACTGAATTAGCCTACTATACTTTGAAAAAGTCCTGTATCGCCTCTTCCTTCCAACGGGGACGCAGGCTGCCCTGCGAGTGGGAATCCCCGGGCAGGCATTGCCGTGGAAACCGCAGTGCGCACCTTCCTCTGGTCAACCCCGCCCAGTCCTGTCCTGCTAGTCAAAAATAAGGGACAGGGCCTGAAAATAAGGGACACAAATTTTAGGGCCAAAATAAGGGACGTCCCTTAGAATAAGGGACATATGGGAACCCTACTTGGCACGCAGGACTCCCAGGACCATCAGGAAATGCTAGGAGGATTTGATGAGCATTACGATTCATAACAGTAGCAAAACTGCAGTGAGGCCGTAGCCACAGAGGGAATGTGGGGAAGGGTCACCCAACGTGAGGAACTGTATTGGGGCTGCGGCATTCCCTGCTCTAGGCCTCAGCTTGCAGCACGCACAGAACAATCAGGGCCTGGTAGCGGGACCAACCTAGTACTGGTGGGGTTGATTTTGTCATTTGGGAATTGGAGTTGCTGAGATTTATAGTTCACCTACAATCGAAGAGCAGTCTGAACTCCACCAACAATGGGATTGGACCAAATTTGGCGCGCAGAACTCCCATGACCAACAGGAAATACTGGAAGAGTTTGGTGGACATTGACCTTGAGTTTTGGAGTTGTAGTTCACCTACATCCAGAGAGCACAGTGGACTCAAACAATGATGGATCTGAACTTGTCACCAATACTCAATATGCCCAAATGTGAACACTGGTGGAGTTTGGGGAAAATAGAGCTTGACATTTGAGAGTTGTAGTTGCTGGGATTTATAGTTCACCTACAACCCAAGAGCACTTTGAACCCAGCCCACAATGCAACTGCAGCAAGCTTGGCACACTACTGGTATGGCTTCTGATATTTTGCTGATCTTTTCCATTTACAATGGCTTTTCCCAACACGGAGTGTCTTGTGAAGTTTGAGTCCCATATTTTGGGTAAAACACTGCCCGCATACATTGCATTTGTAGGGCCTTTCTCTGGCAGAGCCTCCGCCTTCTCTGTGGGTTTGCTGGCGTCTAGGGAGGCCCCCATTGTGTCCCAAATGCTTCCTGTGTTTGGTGTTCCAGTCATCTGCTGTGAAGATGGACAGAAACAGTGTGAGTGACAAGGACTCTGGGGAATTGGTATAAGAAGGAGATTGAAATGATCCTTAAAACAACATAGAAATGGAAGAAAATAAGATATAAATGCCGCCCTCTCCCCACCCCTTGTTCAGTAAAGATGGACACGGGTTGACTGCCAGGGGCCTCTCAGTTGTTGTTGTCTATTCGTGCACTCGCTTCCGACACTTTGTGACCTCGTGGACCAGCCCATGCCAGAGCTCCCTTTCGGCTGTGGCCACCCCCAGTTCCTTTAAGGATAGCCTCCATTCACCTTGACCTTTAAGGGAGAGATGAATAACATATGCTCAGAGGCTACCTGCTCCTCAGCCCAACCTGGTTTTAACAAAAAAATCTGTCTCCTTCTTTCTGGGGGAATGGATGTATTTCCCTTTCACATTCAAATGCTTGCCTTTTTCTTTAGCTAAGATTTTACTTTGCTACCACCCATTTCACAATATTAATAATAATAATAATAAAAACTTTATTTATACCCCGCCACCATCTCCCCAAGGGGACTCGGGGCGGCTTACACGAGGCCAAACCCAATAAAACATCAGTAAAAAGAACACAGCAGCAAATAATGAACTGAACTTTATTACTGAACTGAACTTTATTATTTATGAGTCGCCCTCCACGTTTGTGCTCCGGGCGACTTACACAACTAGCGATTAAAATATTAAAAATATTAAAATTTTAAATGGTTAAAATACTAAAATGTCAGACTCGGTGAATTCCGAGTCGCTGGTTCCGTGTTATGCGTAGGCTTTCCTGAATAGCCATGTCTTAAGTGCCGCCAAGAACTGGGGCAGGTCGAGGGAGCCTCTTTGGTCTGGCGGCAGAGAGTTCCACAGGACGGGGGCCACAACAGAGAAGGATCTCTGTCTCGTGGACTCCAAGTGAGCCTCTCTCGGACCCGGGACACAGAGGAGGTTCTCGTTTGCTGGCCGTGGTGCTCTTGGGTGGGCAGGTAGGATCAAGCGGTCTTTTAAGTATGAAGGGCCCCGGCCCCGCAGGGCCTTGAAAGTCATAATACAAGCAATAACACCAAAAGTTTAAAACCTTGTGGCCGGGCCAGATGTAATATATTAAAATTTTAAAATAAACAAACACTGGGCATGAACAAAGGTAGGTTGTGTCTAAAAAGGTGGGTTTTAAGGACGATGTGGGTAGATCAACCCAACAGAGAGTTAATGTGCTTCTGAGGACATTTTGCAGGGAATTGATCAGAGCAAGGCATAGTTTCCTTTATTCAAGGAAGGCACACGGGAACAGCCATTTTTCAGGCTCCTCCTAAAGACTGCCAAAGTGGGGGCTTGTCTGATATCCCTGGGGAGCGAGTTCCAGAGTTGGGGGCCACCACAGAAAAGGCCGTCTCCCTCGTCCCCACCAATCGCGCTTGCGAAGGGGGCGGGAGCGAGAGCAGGGCCTCTCCAGATGATCGAAGAGATGGCCTGGGTTTGTAGACAGAAATGCAGTCACGCAGGTAGGCGGGTCCCAAACCGTTCAGGGCTTTATAGGTGAGAACCTGCACCTTGAATTGGGACCAGAAAATGAATGGCAGCCAATGGAGCTCCTTAAAGAGCTGCCGATAAATCCAGTTGCCGCAATAACAGAGACTCCTTGGAAACACCGTTCTGTGGACGGTCCCTTCGTTCACCCAATTGCTCTGGTTCCAATACCTGTCTAATTCTGCCTGACTTTTACATGGGAGCTGCAACTTCTTCACGTATGAGAATTAAGGGAAGTGGCAGTGGATATATTAACTATTTCCTAACATTTAGGGTGGAATAAATATACAGAGGAACTAAGAAAGTTCCAAAAGGAGGTTTAGGTCAAGAGAAGCTGCAATAGTTCCTAAAACATGCCACCTTGAAATAGAAAATCAGGTCCGAGAGAAAAATAGGGAGATTATTCTCTGTATCAGAAAGACCAAGGGACCCATATATTACTAATATGTCCTATATTCCTACTATAAGGACCCTCAGTGATTGGGATGATTTTGGAACTAACTTCCACCAGAGAGCTGCTGACTGGGATCCTGCATTTTGAAAGAGAAATCCCAGTGAGGGAGCCTTACCAAGAGAGTCCACCATCCCACGAATCTCCTCCATGACCTGCTCGTGCAAGGCTTTCTGACCCGGATCCAGGAGAGCCCACTCCTCCAAAGAGAAATGGACATCCACGTCCTCAAAGGCGATCGGGCCCTGGTGGGAAAAGAAGACATTTCACATCAGGGAAATCAAGAAAAATACTTACCAGAATCTCTTTGAAATGATTTAGGTTTCTGTTGGTTCAGTCTTTTCTGTTTCACAATGGCTTCAAACTACAGGAAAGGAGATTCCACCTGAACCTGAGCAAGACCTTCCTGACTGTGAGAACTGCCCTGGAGTCTGGTGGAGGCTCCTCCTTGGCAGCTTTTCAACAGAGGCTGGGTGACCATCTCTTGAGGGTGCTTTGAATGCAATTTTTGTGTTTTTTGGCAGGGGGTTGGACTGGATGACCCACGAGGTCTCCTCCAACTCTAGGAGTCTATGATTAAGGCTGTGACCAATGGCCCCCAGGCAGCTCCAGCCCTCCTCTCCCAGGAATCCTCCTGCTTACCTGAGTCAAATCCACTCCCTCACAAAGCAGATGTACTGACTGAGGATTTGGCAATGACATCATTCCAGTCTCTAGGAAAGAGATAACAAGGTGCGGAAAGTGGTCACAGAAATATGTCTCAGGGGTAACAACAACGGTCCGAAAAAGAAACCAATGAGGAAATGACCCCATGAAGACAGAAGCGTTTTAGAGTTTAGGCCATTTATTCTCAAGCAGTGATTTAAGGAGCTTGTGTTGGAAGGAGTCCTGGGCTTGGGATTTCAATGGTTGTCTGTTTGTCTTCCAGCTCAGTTTGAGAGCTCATCTTCACTTCAGGTTTCACCTGGGAACATACCATACGGCTGATCTTTCATTCCCACCCAACAGGATGCAAATGTAGAAATTGAACAAGAAAGAAAACTCCAAATCACACCTTTTGCCACCAAATCCTACCTATATACTCCTTACAAGCCAAAATGATCCTACATGTATGCCTTCTCTAGCTCAAACTGATTGTGGGAGTGCTACAATCCCCAGAAGGGGAATTTGCATTGACACAAAACACTAAAACTCCCAGAAGGGCCCCTCCTTACCCTGCAAGGATGCAGCCCCATCTCCGTCCTGACTGAACTCCTTCTGCTGGAGGGTCTGGGTGGTGTCTGGTGGACGTTCCTCCGATTCAGAGACATCAGGCTGGACATCAATGCAGTTATTTTGGACAAGGAAGAACACAGAAAATTCCATAAGTAGAGTGGAGAAATTTTTTTAAAAACCAGACCTATGTGCAGAATAACGCTGAGTTTGAAACAAATGCCACACTCCCACTCTCATCATTTTCAATGTTTGAGGTCAAAAATTAGAGTAGAGGAGTAACTGAGCTCACATTGGCTCTGGAGGTGAGAGCAGGAGGGGCAGAGCAGGTGGGAAAAGAGGCCGAGGGAGCAGAGCCTGGCTTCTCCCTCACATGGGCCCCATCTTGGAAGGAAGGCAGGATGTACGTGTAACCTATCCATCAGTCCCAAGGTGAGCGAAACCAAGAGGAAATGCCTCACCTGTCCTTCCTGCTTCTCGTCCTCTGCCCGACTCAGGAGGAAGCCTTCCGCCAGGGCCACCGCCTGGGAACAGGTCTCTGCCCCACACTCTCGGACCCAGCTGCCCATCTCTGGGGGCAGGATGCCCAGGAACTGCTCCAGGATCACCAGGTCCAGCATCTCCGCCTTGGTGTGTCGCTCTGGCTTCAGCCACTGGCGGCAGAGAGAGTGGAGGCGGCTGCAAACCTTTCTGGGTCCCTCGCCCTCTCGGAAGGAGGACTGTCTAAAGCGCTGGTGCTGTGTGTCGGAGCAATAAAGGTAAACGCTCAGGACAAAGCCTTCCGCCAGGGCCACCGCCTGGGAACAGGTCTCTGCCCCACACTCTTGCACCCAGCTGCCCATCTCTGGGGGCACGATGCTCAGGAACTGCTTCAGGATCACCAGGTCCAGCATCTCCGCCTTGGTGTGTCGCTCTGGCTTCAGCCACTGGCGGCAGAGAGAGTGGAGGCGGCTGCAAACCTCTCTGGGCCCCTCGCCCTCTCGGAAGGAGCACTGCCTGAAGCGCTGGTGCTGTGCGTCGGAGCTAGAAAGGTCCCAGGATGCTGCACTGCTCCCAAGTCCTGCTTCAGGTCCAGGTGAGCTGGGTCTCTCCATGTTGGAACCACTGTTTGTAGAAGAAGCAAACTGGATCCAAGATGCTCTTCCTGGCTCGTCTTTCTATGGAAAGAATTCCCTCAACAGGCTCTGAATGGAAAAAGGGAAGACGAAAATTTAAGAGGTGTCCAAATAAAAGAAAGAGAAAATTAAAGTCAAGGCCTTTGCAGACGACGTGGTTTTGATCATTGAGAATCCATTAGACTCCATAACAAATTGGCTAGATAAAGTAGGAGAATTGGGAAGGGTGGCGGGATTCAAAACAAATAAAGATAAAACACAGATATATCTTTTCTTCTGATATATAAAAATATATCAGAAGAAAAGAAACAGGTTCTACAGAAGAAATCCAGAATGAAAATATCAAAGAAGGTTAAATATTTAGGAATAACTCTGACCTCCAAAAATTCACAATTATTTAGAAATAATTATATGGATAAGTGGAAGGATATATCTAAGGATTTCGCTAAATGGTCGAAAATGAACATATTCTTTTTAGGAAGGATAGCATGGATTAAGATGAATATACTGTACTTCCAAAACTATTTTTTTTACAACACTTCCTATAATAAAAAATTAAATTGGGGGCTTCCGGTTGGGCAAAGATGGCGGCAGGTCAGACATTCTGAGGCTCCTCAGAGTGCCAACCGTTTCTTCCCGGTCAGAGGGCGATTTTCGCCTCCTCCTCAGGCGAGATCGGGTCGTCTGGGAGACGCGAAGCCAAAGCGACCGTGCCGCTGACCCCAGGGTCGCCCCCTCCTCAAGAGGGGGAAGACGAGAGGGCCCGGCACTCAGGCGCACCGGCGAGCGGACCGGGAAACGGGAAGCGGACGACGGCCCGCAATTACTGCCTGCCCAGCCCACTCTCAGAACAACGAGAGCAGAAAACTCAACAAACAGCTGTGAGTACGAGAACCCAGGGGCCCAACGATCCCAAGGGGCTTAACCCCGTCAAAAACAGAGCCCTCCCCAGCCGTCCCGTCTACTAAAATAAAATAGAACAAAAGAAGAAGCAAGGCAAAACAAAAATCAGGGAAAGTACTGCCGACCGAGCCCAATACTATAGCAGCCCCGCTCCCGAAGGCCCAGGGCTACCGGTAGCCAAAGGGGGGAAAGACAAGATGGCGGAGTGAAAAAGGACAGAGAAAATCGGCGTCACCTTACCCGAATTAGGCGGGAACGCCATCTTGCCTACCCGGGGGGAAGGAAAGGGCGCGAAGTCGGGCGGAAGCGAGGCGAGCGGCAACCGGAAACCAAGGCAACAAACTACCCGGACTACATAAGGTGGCGGACCGCGGTGGGGAGGAGCGACTCCCGAGGACCGGAAGTGCGTCGGGGACCTTTCAAAGACGGACGCGGAATCCGGAAGAAGGAAGTCAAAGAGCGCCTCTCTCGTCCAAGCGGCAAATTTAAAATAAAAGAAGATCATCTGTCAGGCGCTTCAAGCGGAGATCAGGGTAGCGGCGAGGGAGGAAGGCAAAGAGAGCGCGCAAACTGTGAGGGGAAACTAAATCAAGCCCGGAGCCAGGGTAGAAGGGGACAAGAAGGAGACAAGAAGGGGATAAGGGGTCTGCCAATCAAAGGAACTACCCAAGGCAGAGAGACTCACTCTCACCTGGGTGAACGCCCACCTTAGCCAAGAAAAGGTAAGGCTAGCCCCCAATCCCCTGCGGCTCCAACAGGATAAGGACCATCAAATCCATCCAGCCTCAGAACCACAAGACTTCCCTGCCATTTGCTAATCGCTCGTGGGCTGGGGTGTCACCAAAATATCACCCTGCCAAGGGACTAAGACACCCAAGATCGCCCCCAGGGAACTAACCACCAGCCCCAGGACACACCCTGCCTTGAAAGGAAGCGACAAGGAAAGAAAATGACTACGCCTAAAATCTTCAAGGATGTTAAAGGCACCCAAAGACGACAGTCAGCGGCTGATGACTCTACACTGAAAGATATTTTAAAAGAATTGCAGAGACTGTCTGACAAACAAGATCAGACGCAGAGAAAAGTAGATGCAGTGGCAGCCAGGCAGGACGCACAGCTCAAACTAGTCCAAGACCAATTACAAAACATGAAAGCGGAATTGTCAAAGAAAATGCTATGTTTCCACGAAGAGATCAAAGAAATTAAACAGGGCAAAGAGAAGATAGTGGCATCCCAAGGGAAAATGCAGACCAGAATTGAAAACCTGGAACTAAAAAATATGAGGCTAGAGCAGATGCAGGAAAGGCTCCAACAAAACGATCTGGACCTTTGTTTGCGTTTTAGAAATGTATTGGAGGAACCTAAGGAAGACCTCAAAAGGATAATCGGCAACCTGACATCTACCATCCTACAGAAAGATGGGGATCACGCCTTTCAGTTTATTTCAAAGATGTAAAAAGATGGATCACTAGTGAAGAAAAAGCCAAGGAGTTTTTTGAGGAACTCAAACAATACATGGATAAAACTTGTCAAAAAAGATCTGGGAACTGAATTTGTCTCAGCAGGGCTGAAAAAAAGAAATGGAGTAGTCATTTATGCAAAAGCCTCTCTAAAGCCCACACTAGCATTTAAAGATACAGAGGGGCGGATGGTGGCGGTAAAAATTAATTTGCAAGATAAAGAAATCTTGGTTTGTAATATATACGCCCCGACGGGTGCTAAGGCCAAGTTCTCCCGCCAGCTAAAGAATCAGCTGGATGGCCAGGTGTTCGATGAGTTGATTATTGTGGGGGATTTTAATGGGGTCATGGATCCAGAGTTGGATAAATCAAAGAGGAAAAAAACAAGAGGTATGGGACCCAATAGGGGGCAAATTCCACAATGCCTCAGCAAAGTAAAAGAGGAATACAATTTGATAGATATTTGGAGGAGCAAAAACCCAAGTGTAAGGGATTATACTTTTTACTCCCACCGCCACCAATCGTGGTCGCGAATCGATATGCTATGGGTTTCTAAGGCACTTGCTACTCAGGTTGAAAAGACAAAAATCTGGCCGAGGCTACACTCGGACCACGCCCCCCTCACTATGACGTTGGGGATTAGGAGAAGGGGAAGGAGCTGGAAATTAAACGAAACACTGTTGAGAGAAGATAAGGATATTGAGATTAATCAAAAGTTGATCAGAGAATACTTCGAACTCAATGAAAAAGACCAAACCTCGGAGGAGACTCGGTGGGACGCGAGTAAAGCCGTTATGCGTGGACATTTTATACAGCAGGGAGCACTAAAAAATCGACAGAGAAATGAGAAAGAGTCCTATTTGCAAGAGGAACTAAGGAAGAAGGAGCTTCTGTTAAAATCTCAACCGAATAACAAAACTACCATCTGGGAGTTAGAAATGTTAAAAAGAGAGGTGAACTCCATGATAACAGAACGAATGGCGAGAAATTTAAAAAGGTGGAAAATGACATATTTAGTTAACGCTAATAGACCAGGAAAGATATTGGCGAGGAAACTCAACCAGAAGAGACAGAAACAGTGCATAGCGCAACTCATTTCTGATAAAAGAGTGCTTTCGGCTCAAGAAGAGATTGCAGTCTGTTTCAAATCATACTATAGTGGTCTATATCGAAAAGACAGAATTGAGCTGAAGGAGGTCACTGAATATATATCAAGACAAAATTTACAAAAAATCAGCGATTCACAACGAGAGGAGTTAAATAGACCTATCACAGAACAAGAAATCAGAAGGGCGATAAGGAATCTTCCTAGTAATAAGGCACCGGGCCCGGACGGGCTAACTTCTCGTTATTATAAAGTGCTACAAGAGGAGGTGACTCCGCACTTAAAATCACTGATGAACAATGCATTGACCAACGGAAAGATTCCCGAGTCGTGGAAGAGGGCTAATATAATTGTCATACATAAGGAAGGGTCAGATCCGAGCCTGGTCAAAAATTATCGCCCCATCTCGCTCCTTAATAATGATTACAAGCTTTATGCTTCAGTGATAGCGGACAGACTCAAAATACTATTAAAAGAGATTATACACCCGGACCAAGCGGGCTTTCTACCACAAAGATACCTGAAAGATAACATCAGGGCCATGATTGACACTATTGAATATTATGAGAAGCACCCTGAAAAAGAGGCCGCTGTTATTCATTTTGTTATTGGAACCTCTCCTTGAATCCATTAGGAAGGATAAGACGTTAAGAGGCCTAAGGGTGAGGAATGTACACTGGAAGGTAAGGGCCTATGCGGACGATGTGGCTTGTATCATAGAGAACCCGCTAGAAAATATAACAAACTGGCTGAAGAAGATAAGGGAGTTCGGTGCGGTAGCGGGCCTAAAGATCAACTCAGATAAAACTAAAATTTTGACGAAAAACATTGCGCCGGCAAGGAGAAACCTTCTACAAGAAATCGCTAAATGCGAAACAGCACGGAGAATAAAATATTTGGGAATTTTCTTTACAGCAAAGAATAACCAACTTCTTCAAAATAATTATATTCCGGCCTGGGCAGAGATAAAAAAGAAACTGGAGAGATGGAAATACTTAAACTTGAACCTCCTAGGTAGAATCTCGGCGATCAAGATGGGTGTACTACCCAAGCTGATGTTTTTGTTTCAGAACCTCCCGGTGGTAAAGGACGAGGCAATGGTTTAGAGTATGGAGATCGGACATCCTAAAGTTTGTATGGTGCTCGAAAAAAAGCGAGAAATAAGTACAAAATTCTTTGTGATAGGGTTGACAGGGGTGGGTTAGCCCTCCCTAATTTCGAATTGTACCACGACGCTGCCGCGCTGAGCTGGATGAAAGATTGGGCTACTCTTAAGGATGACAACTTGTTAGCAGTGGAGGGTTTCGATTTGCGCCGGGGGTGGCATGCCTACCTCTGGCATGACAAGGCGCAAATTGAAAGAAACTTCACTAACCATTTTGTGAGAGCACCCCTTTTAAAAGCTTGGAATAAATACAAAGACCGGTTTTATCAAGCAACACCCCTATGGATTTCTCCACAAGAAGCGCAACAGATGAGAGAGATACCAGCTAGTAGGTGGTACACATACGAACAACTGATAACTAGGACCGGATCCCAGTGGTCACTCAAATCATTAGAGACGCTACGAGGGCAAGCCATGGAACTCTCATGGTTTCAGTACGCTCAGTGCAAAGAAGTCTACAAAAAGGATGCGAGAAAGAACTTCAACATACACCCCACAGTTTGGGAGAAGGTGATGAAAGCGGACAGGAAGGTGATAAGCCTGCTGTATAATAAGCTCCTGGAGTGGGAGACCGAAACGGAAGAGATAAAAGAAACGATGATAAGATGGGCCCAAGATCTGGGCCACACTATCCTGTTACAAGAGTGGGAGACTTTATGGAAGGGGAAAGTGAAGAGCATGGGCTTTCTCACACGATGGAAAACTGGTATAAAATGTTTTATCACTGGTATCACACACCGATGAGCTTAGCAAGGTGCTACCCCTCCATGAATGATCAATGCTGGAAATGCAAGGAGGCAAAAGGATGTTTCATGCACTGTTGGTGGCAATGTAAGATACTTAAGAAATTTTGGAAAACAATCCACCTACATGTAGAAAAGATCTTAGGAAAAAACTGGAAATGAAACCGGAGTTTTATTTGCTCCATCTTATGGACAGCGACTGGGAGAGAGATGACGATAAGATTTTTTTTCATCTGGCCACGGCGGCCAGGATGGAAATTGCAAAACATTGGAAGAGTGAGGATCCCTTATCGATAAGGAATTGGCTACTAAGGATTAGGGAAATTATGGACCTTGATGTACTGTGGAGTCTGGCAACGACCCAAAGTAACAAGAATAAGACGGACTGGGGGAAAGTCAGCCGATACCTAAAAGAACTTAATCCAAAAAAAGTTAGATAATTTTTTAAGTAACTTCGGAAAGACTTAGTATGTACCGAAAGGGGATGGGCGGGCAAGCAAGGTATGGGTATTCATGGAAAGAATAGTCTGATGGAGCAGGCCTTCTGGACGGGAGTTTACTGTATACCCTCATTCCCTTATGTATCACCCTCACCTCCCCTCCCTTCCCCTCCCCTCCCCCAGACCCCTTCCTTTTTTTTTTACCCTATGTTCAGAAACGCAATAAAAAAAAAAAAAAAAAAGAAAGATGGGGATCACGCCTTTCAGGAGATTGACAAGGCATACCGCACCTCCACCGCATACGCGAGGAGGAACAAGGCAGACCGAGACATAGTGGTGAGGTTCAGCAGACGAAGCTTAAGAGATGAGATTCTTAAGAAGAAAAACGACACAGAGGTGTCCTACAAGGGGAAAAGGGTGATCATTCTTAAGGAATTCACCGCAACTTCCATCACCAAAAGAAGAAAATACCTCTTCCTTACGGAGGAGTTAAAGAGCAGGCATATAAAATTCAGATGGGAACGATCTGAGGGTATAATGGTCACCTACAACGACCAAAAACACTGGCTAACATCGGAGGACAAAGCAAAAGCCTTCTTCTCAACTCTAACGAAAGATCACAAGCAAACGACACCCTCACCAGG
>JARBWK010002533.1:0-14828 GCA_030556195.1 Anolis apletophallus
AAGGTTGGATGCCTTAGACGTATATCAAATTTTTGCTTTTCCTAACAGTTTTACTGTGGCTACCTATTTAACACACATCCCAAATTGCGTTGTAACAGTATAGGGTAAGCCAGGCAGTAACAACAGGCAGCCCACGGGCCACACACGGCCCACCAGCCCCTTGGATCCGGCCCCCTACCCTCCTGCAATAAATTTTTTAAAAAAAAAATCAGGAATTTTTTTTCCTAAAAAAACCAAAATAAAAAAGTGTGCATGCGGCAAGCGCTATCCACGGCCGCCCGAGAGGAGGCCAAGGGGCTTCCTTGGCTTTGCCCTCCTTCCTACAGTGTCACTGCTGGGCGCCAGAAGTGGGCGATTTCGCCACTTCTGGCGCCGGAGCTGGCTGTAGAAAGGAGGAGGATAGGAGCTTCCTTGGCTTCGCCCTCCCCAGCGTCCTCTCGGGCGCCAGAGGGCGTTCGCCTCTTCTGGCGCCGAGTGATGCTGTAGAAGGGAGGGAGGAGCTAAGGGGAGCTTCCCTTGGCTTCGCCCTCCCTTACAGTGTCACGGCCGGACACCAGAAGCGGTGAATTCCCCCGCGCGCGGACCGGCACCACCTCGCGATTGGCCCCGCCCCAAGGATCAGCCCGCCCGCGATCGCCCCCCACCCCCCTGTGGCCCCCAGGTGATAAGTCACCGGAATTCTGGCCCCTGGGCCGGTAGAAGTTGGACAGCCCTGGGGTAGGCGATCAACCCTCTTAGAACATAAGAAGGGCAAAAAATCCCTACCTGGCCCCCTAATGGCAACCTTAATATACTGTTTAATGGGTGGGAGTGATGGGTCGATGCCCGGCTCCAGACTGAGGAAGGGGGCAGGCAGGTGCCAAGAGCCTAGCTCCGCCCCTTTCCAGGAGGTTTCTGCCAGAACTTGACTCCTCCTTCGTGGGAGGAGGCAATTCTCTCTCCCTCCCCACTGTGCGTGGAGGGAAAGTTTATTATGTGAGTCCATCTCACCATGTAATCCAGTTCAAAGCAGATAATCTAGGTTTTTTATGGCAGTGTAGAAGGGCCCTGAGTTTGGAGAGGGTGCCCTTAAAGCACCCCCCAGAATCTTTTGCCACATGCAGGAATTCATCAATAAAAAGATCAGTTTAAAACGGCTGAAATCTGAAAAAATAGACCTGCAGTGTTAATCCAAGCGTTATTTATCAAATAAGTTTTCTGTCTTTTTTTCTTGCAGATAACTTACATTTGCATTTTGTATTGGTTATTAACCATAATAATAAAAAATATGTGTGTATGTACATTTGCATTCTTTCACTCTCCCAACTCCTGAAAATATAGGTACTATTTCCTTCCAGGTTGGGCACTTTCCCTGTATGAGTCCTCTAATAAGTACTTGAATAAGCTTTAATTTTTTCCCTTGCATTCACTCCTATGGCAGATGCATTGAGGATTATAAACTGGGTGTAGATGGACGGTCATGCCATTTAATCTCCGAATCCTGCCCAGACGGTGGTGACTGTGAAGAGAGCCGAGAACTGCCCATGAACCAACCTATCTTTTGAGAGATGGTCTATGGTTACAACCACCAAACCCGTGAGGTGGCACCTGGGCAGGTGCTGAAAGGCACATTCAGGTGATGGTGGCATCAGATCAATACTTTTTTTTTATTCTCTTGCTTTCTATGCCTGTTCTTGGTAGTTGTGTTTTACACCAGTGATTTTCAACCAGTGTGCCACGTAACACTAGTGTGCCGTGGGAAATTATTTTCAAACTTCATTCATATATAAACTATAAATGGAACCATAGCACTCTTGCATCACCTAAGAAGTGACGCGAGAGTGCTATGGTCGCGCCATCTTGGATTCGCTCAGACGCAGCTAAGTAAACAGTTAGAGTTAGTGCTGCAGCTGTGCGTAAAGTGACAGTGGCAATTTGGGATCACAGCAAGACAAGCGAGTGACAGTGATGGAGAAGTTTTTGAGAAGGGAAAATGCAAATGCCGAATGGGCTATCCTGCCAGGATATCTATTTTGTGTTCATCGAAACAGGCCCAGGTTTCACACTAAGTGAGTGTATAAATACATTTAAAAACATATTAACTATATGTATTACTGTGTTATAGTGTCATTTTGTGTCATTTTGGTTGGTGGTGTGCCCCAGGATTTTGGAAATGTAAAAAATGTTCCGTGGCTCAAAAAAGGTTGAAAATCACTGTTTTACACCATGCTGTCATATTTTTACAACATAAACGAAACACACAACAATCTACAAGTATCTCAAAGAATTTACAACCTGAAATGACAGAGTGAACATATAATAAAGCATGGTTTAGTGCACTGATTCTCAAAGTGGGCAGTACCACCCCCTGGTGGGCGGTGGGGCGATCCAAGGAGGTGGTGGGTGGCTCAGGGGAATTTGGGAGGTGGTGAACCCCTTTAAGGGGGCGGTGAAGGATTAGCTATTTAAGAGGGGTCGTGTGGCCCTCTTCTTTGGCCCCTACTTATCTAATTGTTAATATCAATATTCAAGCAAATCACTATGTGATGCCTTTTAAAGTGTATATGCACCAGATGAAATAAATAGTAAATAATATGATTAAAAGCTCAAATAAAAATGTAATTAAAGAAGAAGAAGATTCCCCAGGAGGCACCTACCTAATCTCCAAAGAGGAGAGATACTGGGGAAAAGGCCTCAGATACTGGCCTTGGAAACCATATACAGCAGGGCTGTCCAACTTCTACCAGCCCAGGGGCCTGAATTCTGGTCACTGATGACCTGGGGGGCCGTAGGGTCCGCCCCCGGCTCCGCCTCCACCCCGACTTCGCCCCGGCTCCGCCCCCGGCTTACTACTCGTAAGAGGCATGCATACAGTCAAATATAATCTTTTACTGAGATAAAATGCTGGGTGGGCATTCAAAAGGGGCATCCATACAGTCAAATATAATCTTTTACTAACATTAAATGCAGGGTGGGCATTCGAATACACAATTACATAATAATAACATAAAGGTTAGCCTACCTTCCCAAACGCGCGGGATCCAGGAGCAGCCGGACCACGAGCAGAGGCGACGACTGAGCGAGGCAGCAGCCGGGAAGGTACAAATCACATCTGTGTGGGCCGCAGGGATTAAGTAGCCGAGATTTCGGCAACAGGAGTATTGCGAGACTACGGAAGCCACACGGGATTTCGCTCTCAAAGCAGGCGAGATTTTGCGTTGAGAGCGAAATCCTGTGTGGCTTCCATAGTCTCGCGATACTTGCTCCGAATCCCGGAAGTGGGTAATTTTTAAAAATATTTTAATTTAATTTATTATTTTTATTATTTTTATTAAAAAGCTTAGGGGGCCGTAGGGAAGGGGCTGGGGGGCCATATACGACCACACCCCCCGGGCCACCAGTTGGACAGCCCTGGTATACAGTATATCCATATGAGAGTAGATGGTTTATTGAAGAGTGGAGCATCTTCAAGTGCCACCTCGGAGTTGGTTGAGGTAGGCAGGATTTCCCTGGGTACTAGTTGTGGGCGGTCGGGAGCAGGTCAGGGTTTTGCCCTTCCTTCTGCTCGAGATCCCCGTGTACAACTGGTGGGCCACTGTGTGATACAGAAGGCTGGACTAGATGGGCTGAGGTCCGATTCAGCATGGCTCTTCTTATGTTCTTATGTTCTTATCTTGCCCTTGGAATACATTCTATCTCCTTCCTTGTCTCTTATGTGTGCTTAAAGGGGTGTCCCAATGAGCTTATGTCAACAGTGATTGAAGACAGAATCGTGGGGAGGCAGAAGTGTAAGATCTCATGAAGTTAGAACAAATGATCCTTGAAGATCATTTCCCCTCCAACTGTGCAATGCTATGAAACAGAACATGTGTCAGATGTTTAGTTGACGAGTACAGCTGTCTTTCTGTCTGTTGTTTTTGTTGTTGTTGAGAATTTAGGTTATTTCTAGATGAAACTAAGTGTTTTCTGACTAGTGCTCAAGAAGCTTCAAGGAAAAGAAATTGGTATTTTGATTTAGCTAGTGATATGATACACAAGGACTCTACAGGTGACAAAATTGCCATTGAATAGAAAAGGTTCTTGCTACTGCAGAGCATTTCATGAGGTGTGTGAAAACCACAGACAGTCTGCAAGTGCACTTACAGAGAAGAGAAAGGGGCAGCGTATCCTCCCTTTCCAAATAAGAATTGTGCAGTCCAATAAATTGTCTTTCGGTCCCCAAATTAGTAGCATTGCAGTTACTTAAAACGGTGTTTCCCAACCTTTTTTGAGCCGCGGCACACTTTTTACATTTGCAAAATCCTGGGGCACACCACCAATCAAAATGACACAAAATGACTCTCTAACACAGTAATACATACAATTAATATGTTTTTTTAAATGTATTTATACACTCAGTGTGAAACCTGGGCCTGTTTCAATGAACTCAACCTAGATATCCTGGCAGGAAAGACACAAACTTCCCACACAGAACTCCCATAACCAAGAGAAAATGCTATAAGAGTTTGGTGGGCATTGACCTTGAGTTTTGGAGTTGTAGTTCACCTATATCCAGAGAGCACTGTGGACTCAAACAATGTTGGATCAGGACCAAACTTGGCATGAATACTCAACATGCCAAAATGTGAACACAGATGGAGTTCAGGGGAATAAGATCTTGGCATTTGGGAGTTGTAGTTGCTGGGATTTATAGTTCCCTTACAATCAAAGAGCATTCTGAACCCCACGAATAGAACTGGGCCGAACTTCCCACACAGAACCCCAGGAGGCAAGAGGAGGTGTCTACTTGGGGAAAGGGAGGCGGGGCCTTCCCAATGCATGGAGGGAGAGACCAAGTAGACAACGAGTGGGAGGGGGTTATCGAGGTAGGTTTCTTTAGGTTTTTATACTTCAACACACTAGACTCTCCCCCCCCCTTCCTGGAGGTTCCAATTTCCCACGGCACACCTGATGATCGCTCACGGCACACTAGTGTGCCCTGGCACACTGGTTGAGAAACACTGACTTAAAAACATTTAGAAATATGGTTTAGGGATCCAAAGGAAAAACAAGTGAGCAAATTTAACAAAGGGGATTGAAAACAACATACATAACAGTATTGTTGAAGGCTTCCACAGCCAGAATCACTGGGCTGTTGTGTGGTTTCCAGGGATACTCTTAAGATCCATCGGTGATTAGCATAGTCATAGATACAGATGAAACGTCAGGAGAAAATGCTGCTAAATACAGACAGGAAAAACTACAGAGGGTAATCTATCGAGACAAACCTAAAAACACACTAAGGGGAAAAGGGAAAATAGTATATGTATATATTTATAATCACCTATATCTATGGGTGACTATTAGGGCTGTTTCTGAATTTAGGATACTTCCGAATTTCGGAAGTTTTTTTGCCTACTTCCGACTTTTGAAGTGACTTCTGATCACTGCCTCCCAAACAGGGAGTGGTGTTGCATTTCCGAATTTGTTTGGAATTCCGAATTTCGGATGTTATTTCTGAATTTTCTTGCTGATTGCTCATTGGCTGATGGCTAACAGCTGGCTCTCCCTTCTGCTGATTTTTTGGGCCATTTTTGAAGGTGGACGCCATTTCTGAAGACTTCTGAAGACTTCCGGATTTCGGAAATACTTCTGAATCAATTCTGAAAAAAAAATAATCAGAAGTCAATAACATCCGATTTTTGAACGAAATCAACATCTGATTCCGAAATTGAAGCATTTTTTTGCCTTCGGAAACAGCCCTAGTGACTATATAATAACAGGATGACTCACTATATCATTCATATATATATATGTGTGTGTGTGTGTGTGTGTGTGTGTGTGTGCAATGAAAATGTTTGTAATGGAAATATACTATGTAGAATATATATACAGCCAGCTAATAGTATATACTAGTGTGCACCTGATGATGGTATAGAAATTCCATCAAAGTCACTGCATAACTGAAAATACTATATATCAATATAATCACTGATATACTGTAGGTACATTACTGTATATAGCAGGGGTGCTCATTGGGTAGCTCAGGAGCTACTAGTAGATCTTTGGCCCTCTTCCAGGTGATCTTCGGGCCTCATCAGCCGGATGGGGCGCTCCTGCCATGCGCGCACACACCCTGCGTGCCTGTGCGCTCCTGCTGCTGGCTTCTGCTCTCGCGGTGCTTCTTTCGCCTGCGGGGCATTGCAGGAAGAAGGAAGCACGAGGCGGGGCCTCTGGAGGGAGCGCCCTGCCTCTCTCGTCCAGAAGCAGCTGTGCAGCCTCTGTTGCCGGCGAGACAGGCAGGGCGGAGCGCTCCCTCTGGATGCCCCGCCTCGTGCTTTCTCCTTCCTGCAATGCCCCGCAGGCAGAAGAAGCGCTGCACGGGTGGAAAACAGCAGCAGGAGCATGCATGGTGGCAAGAGTGTGCGGCGGTAGCGCGCAGAAGCGCGCAGCGGCGGAAGCAGGTAGATCTTTTGGACTTGGTTGCTTTAAGAGTAGCTCGCATGCTGAAAAAGTGTGAGCACCCCTGGTATATAGTATATAGTAACTCTAAATTTCACCATATCAATAATATAGACATATAAGCCACAACCTGATTTGACTCCAATAACGCTGCGTAAGGATAACTTGGAAGTGTGGCCTTAATGGGGTTAACAGTAAATCAACACCCCTCCGTTCTCGGAATAATGTCCTGGGTGTATTAAAGTATATCCATAGGTTTATAACCAACCGTATTAGGGAACAGCCGAAGAGGATTCCAAAGGTGTCGCTTGATATACTCTGGAGTGACAAACCGCTGATGCTCGCTCTGTACCTTTGGCGTGATAAGACCCAAGCCGCAAAATAGTTCAGCGGAAGGATGCGGAAGGATATTTATTTATTTATTTATTCACCTGCAGGCTCGGGGCGGTTTACACAGTACACGTACAATAGCGCAAAGCAGTTTAATACATTTTACTAAAAGTATAAAACATAAAACATTAAAAGCGTAGAAGTACAACTACCCCTAAAGGCAAGCATATGGAGAAGCTGCGTAGGTGTCTAATTCCATTAAGCACTATATTATACATTAAGTACTACGCATCGATCTCCATATAGTTGTTAATGTAATTATATATATATATACATACTGCATATATATATATATGATATAGTGAGTCATCCCGTTATTATATAGTCACCTATAGATATAGGCCATTATAAATATATACATATACTATTTCCCCCTTTCCCTTAGTGTGTTGTTAGGTAAATACATATAGGAAACCACACAACACTCCCAACATAACAATGTTATGCCTGAATGATTTTTGACATTGCCTACTCTACTGCATTGCTAGAAATTTGGAGAAAGAAAAAGTTCGATTTCTATTTGGAGAAGCAGTGGTCTTAACCCCCTCTGTCGCAACTAATTCCCGGATCAAGACATTCATACAAGTATCCAAGCACTGAAATTGTAAGAAGTAAGGAGAGAAACTGAAGACTAGGACTGGGGTCCTTTTGGCTGCCTTGGATCTGCAAGTGGTTTTGACACTGAATCATGTTGTCTGTATAATTGTAGAGAGAATTGTACCTCTCTACCAGGGTCTGTCTAATGGATCCCTTAAACTTTTTGAAGTAAAATCAGTCGCACAAATGCTGTACGGAGCCCAGCTTGGACCCTTCTCAAATTATGCCCCACTAGAGCGTGTCCAATCGAAATTCCTAAGAGCGGCTCTACAGGCTCCCAGATGTGTCCATAACGCTACCCTGCGATTGGAGACAGGCTTCGTGAAAGTGGGAGCGAGAATATGGACAGCTATTCTGTATTACTGGCTACACCTATGCTTCTCCCCGTGTGGTCTTGCCCCCCTCATCATGAGAGACGACTTCCAGTCCACATGGATTAAAACAGTAGCAGCAAAGATCGCAATGCTAGGTTTCTCCCAAGGACAATTGCTAAGCATGAGATGGGACCAAGCCAAGGATCTTAATAAGCAACGGATCCTGGACATAGAGCGCCAATCCGACCTAGCCTGTTCCCCAGCCTTCATTGTTAGTGAAGCCACTAGATACCTCACTGTCCCCATGGCATACCTAAATAAACACACTAGAACAGTATATTGTGGCTGATAGTCAATCAATGTAATCAATGGCCCTTGCATTGTGGTGTCCTCTTGATCATGGTTGCTCCCGCCTGGATTTCCTGGAGCCCGCGATTCGGCAGCGGCTTTTCGCAATCACAGCCGCAACTGCTCTTGTTCGCATTCCACAGAGTGGCTTCACATTGTGCTGCGGCTTCTCAGCCACTCCTTAAAACCCCTGTGAACTTGCCCGCCGAGGGTCCCCTACTTCTCTTGAAATACCCCATTTGTGCAGACCACCGACCAGACTCGTTATTGGAACTGAACTCTATTACAGAAGTTTATTTTGATTACCTTCATTCCTTGAGCCTGAGCTCCGTGTGTCTGATGGGGGGGGGGATATTTTCCTCCTTTGGGGACTGTGCTGTATATGGTGTTGTTGCCTGTACCTATGCATGCATTCATGTCTTCCTTATTATATGTATGATTCTTAGATGTATATGACTCCTATATGGTACAGCCAATACTTTTGATTACATTGATTGACTATCAGCCACAATATACTGTTCTAGTGTGTTTATTTAGCTTAGTTGAACACGGTCCCCTCTTGTGTATTGCTTACCCATGGCATACCTAACAGACCTGGAGGTGCCCAAACACCGAAGGGCTTTTACCCCGGCAAGATGCCATGCCCTCCCATCGGCTGTATTGGAGGGGAGGTATCAGAAGACCCCTTCAAGCAGAGACTATGCCCCTGTGGGTCTGGTCATGTGGAAACAACTGAGCACGTGCTTCTTCGATGCATGTTCTACAGCAGGGCTGTCAAACTGGCGGCCCCGGGGCCGGATCCGGCCCCGTAGCCTGTTGGACACGGCCCCACCTATGCCCTCAGCCGCCATTTTAAATTTTTTTAAAAGGCGGCCGGGGGGGAGGCGGGGCAGGGAGGAGGAAAGAGCTAGCTCCTCCTTTCGGCGCCCCCTCCCTACCTACGGCGGGGAGCCGCGAAAAAAGGCAGAAGGCGGCGCCAAGAGCAGCGCGTCACAGGCCTGGCGTGACGCGCTGCTCTTGGCGCCGCCTACTCCCTCCTTTTCGGCGGCTCCCCGGCCTAGGAAGGAGGGGGCACCGAAAGGAGGAGTAGGCGGTGCCAAGGGGCAGCACGTCACGCCAGGCCTGTGACGCGCTGCTGTTGGCGCCGCCTTCTGCCTTTTTCGGCGCCCCCCTCCCTTCCTAGGGCAGGGGAGCCGCCGAAAAAGGGCAGAAGGCGGCGCCAAGAGTAGCGCGTCACAGACCTGGCGTGACGCGGTGCTCTTGGCGCCGCCTACTCTTCCTTTTTCGGCGGCTCCCCGGCCTAGGAAGGGAGGGGGCACCGAAAAGGAGGAGTAGGCAGTTAAGGGGCAGCACGTCACGCCAGGCCTGTGACGCGCTGCTGTTGGCGCCGCCTTCTGTCCTTTTTTCGGCGCCCTCCCTTCCTAGGGAGCCTGGCCGGGGCAGAAGGCGAAAAGAAGAGCAGCGTCACAGGCCTGGCGTGACGCGCTGCTCTTGGCGCCGCCTACTCCTCCTTTTTCGGCGGCTTTAGGAGGGGGCGGGGCCTGGGGGCGGGGCCGAGCGGCCCCGCAGGTCATCAGTGACCTCTTATCCGGCCCTGGACCCGCCAGAAGTTGGACAGCCCTGTTCTACAGAGATCTTAGATCCAATCTCATTGGGCCATGGCTTTTAAAATACCCGGGCGCAGTGAAAGATGTTATTCCACCCTGCTGCTTTTCGGACTCTAACACTGCAATGACAGTGTTGCTAACTTCTGTGCTGCTGCCCTTAATATCAGACGGGTGATGATTGACATCGTAAGGCAACAATATCCTGTCTTTAAAAAATTTCTAGTCTGATTTTAAATAACTGTTTACTGGGGAGTTGTCCTTCTCCTCTTAGGGCGCTTGTGCCCGCTTTGTGCTGGTCTGTGACCGTAATAAAGTTTTGATTGATTGATTGAATGGATCCATTCCATTTAATATATGCTGAAAATCTCTTTCCTCTTGCTCCTCCTCCCTCCTCCTCCTCCTCTCCCCTTTCTTTCTCTCTCTTTCTGACTCCTTTTTTCTCCAGGCAGAATAACTTTGCCCGTGGGTTGGAACAGCAGCTACCAGACGGGCTAGTGCTGGCCACCGTCCCGCTAGAAAACCAGTGCCAAGAAGAACTCTCTGAGCCAACCCCTGACCCAGATTTTCTAACTGGTAGGTGATTCCAGACCAAGTCCTTGCCTGTTCATCCTTTGTGTCTTCTCAAAGCTGTGCAGTTTCAAACTCATCCTGAGAAATCTTGTATTGTCAAAGGCTTTCGTGGCCGGAGTCACTGGGTTGTTGTAGGTTTTTCGGGATGTATGCACAATACCACAAAAGTGGTTGAACACACAGACCACAATATAAATGAATTCTAAGTATCAATACATGAAAAATATGCAATTTATCAAATATCAAAAGCGAAAGAGTCATATATAATCAGGAATACAACATACAATAGAATACCCCATGGAAAACAGTACGCAAAAGTAGAAGCCCAATCCTATGCATATGCAGTGGGCACGGATTATACATCCAAGCTATACATACGTGGTAGTCCCAGAGGGAGTCCAAAGTTCAAATAAGTACATCCATAAATAACTGGTAAATCAATTGTAAATCCAAAGAGGTGGAGGATCTCACCGGGAGTAAAGATGTATTCCTTACAAGTACTTTGCATTGCGTATTAAAGGTGCATATGTATAGCTTGGGCGTATAATCCGTGCTCACTGCATGTGCATAGGATTGGGCTTCCACTTTTGTGTACTGTTTTCCATGGGGTATTCTATTGTATGTTGTATTCCTGATTATATATGACTCTTGCTCTTGATATTTGATAAATTGCATATTTTTCATGCATTGATAGAATTCATTTATATTGTGGTCTGTGTGTTTAACCACTTTTGTGGTATTGTGTTACAGTTTGGACATACTGTTGTCGTGGTTCTATTTTCGGGATGTGTGGCCATGGCGAAACATCAGGAGAGAATACACTGGGAAGTCAGCTGCATAAGATCTCTACTGACCAGAAGGTCATGAGTCCAAGGCCTGCCCAGGTCAGGGTGAGCTCTTGACCAATTGTGTAGCTCGTTGTCTGTCTATATATGTTGTATGTCTATGGCATTGAATGTTTCCCTGCATATGTGCATTGTGATCTGCCCTGAGTTCCCTGCAGGGTGAGAAGGGTGGAATATAAATAAGTAAATAAATAAATAAATAAATAAATAAATAATGTTTCTAGAACAGGCCTGGGCAAACTTTGGCGCTCCAGGTGTTTTGGACTTCAACTCCCACAATTCCTAACAGCCGGTAGGCTGTTAGAATTGTGGGAGTTGAAGTCCAAAACACCTGAGCGCCGGTTTGCCCAGGCCTGTTCTAGAACATGGCCATACAGCCCGAAAAACCTACAACAACCCAATACAATCTTGGTATAGCTTTACAGGTTATATTGTACACCGTTTAGAAGATGATTATTGAGGATGAGTTAAAAAATCATCCAATAACTTTTAGAAATACGAACATTAGAAATAACACTACAAATTTTGATTTTGCACTCTCCCCATCTTGATCGTTAATTCATAAGAAAGAGAACACTGTGTATGTAACAAAAATTGAAATAAAATGTTTCTGGTTTGAAAGTGTTATTTCCCATTTGATTGCGCAGTGCTTACTTTCAGGGGCGGCCCGACCTATCCCAGGGGGGTAAGTGAAAATTAATTTGAGCCCCCCCCCATGGCTCCCGGCCGCGCCCGCGCATGCGTGGCGTTTTTCGCGCATGTGTGAATGTCCGCACATGTGCACTGGCTTCTGAGTGCGCCTCCACCTGGAGGCGTGCTCGGAAGCCAGTGCGCATGTACAAACATTCGCGTATGTGTGGCGGCGCCCAGCGCAACGGTGCCCAGGCGCCTAGTGCGGCGGCGCAGGCACGTGTTGCTTGGCGGTGCGGGCGTGTCCAGCCCCCGCGGCTTGGGCGCATGCAGCCCAGCGGCGCGGGTGCGTCCAGCCCGGCAACGCGCCGGCTGCGGAGGTGTGGCGCGGGCCGCACTGGCCCCGAGCACGCCTCCAGCCAGTGCACATGTGGAGGCACAGCCCGGCGCCTCGGGCGGCGGGGCTGGCTGTGGAGGCATGGCGGCGGGGCGGGGCGGCCGGCACAGCGGTGCCCCCAGGTGGCGACGCCCCTCCCAGGTGGCAACGCCCACGCGGCCGCTACTCCGCCTAATGGAAAGACCGGCCCTGCTTACTTTGAAAGTAGCTGTTATACACCAGAAACCTTTTTTTGTGGCTGCCACAAACTACTGTATGTACTCGAATATAAATCTAGTTTTTCACCCCGTTTTTAAGGCTGAAAAAGTCCCCCTCGGCTTATACTCGAGTCACAATTATTTATTATTTAACTCTATTGTTGTTATTATTCTTACATTTATTATTTTATCTATTTATTTATTATTACATGTATTAGTTTACTTTATTGTTGTTATTATTACATTTCCATTACTTTATTATTATTACATTTTTTTATTTTACTCATTATTATTGGAAGGATATGCAACCACATTTACACTGAAAAAGGTTTAATCAGAGTTGGACAGTCTTATCTTAAATTACAGTTTTATGTAAATATTTAACCTACTGATGCCTCACTTAATGCAATAGTATTGGAATCTATTTTTATTTTGGAATTTCCCAGTAGCTGCTGCATTTCTCACCTTCTGCTTAAACTCGAGTCGATATGTTTTCCCAGTGTTTTGTGGTCAAATTAGGTGCCTCGGCTTATATTTGGGTCGGCTTATACTCAAGTATACACGGTATGTTGAATTGGTTGAGACTCTATGGCAGTGTTTCCCAACCAGTGTGCCACGGCACACAAGTGTGCCGTGAGCGATCATCAGGTGTGCTGTAGGAAATTGGAACCTCTTGAGTCTTGCATAAGCCACACTCCTTTATTCCCCACGGGCCAATCCCATTGCAGTGGCCTTGAACTCCCGCCCGGCACCATGATGGCGGAGGCGGGACCAGAAGCGCCTTCCCTGAGGGGATGCCAGTGGAGCGGAAGTGCCTTGTCTGAGGCAATGCGGTGGCGGGTGTACCTGGCGGTTCTGGGCTTGGCGGCGGCCTTGGCTAGCCAGCTGGGGCAGTGGAGCCCTTGAGCCTGAGCCTGAGCCTGGCTGCCGCTGCCGCCTCTGCCTTCATGGGCTTCCTCTCCTACCCGCGGCTCTACTGCCTCTTCGCCCACTGCTGCCACGACACAGGGAACAATGGGACCTGCCTCTGTGCAGGTACGCAAGCGGCCTACCATGCCTCAGAGACTGTGACGTGACGTAGAAGGAGCCTCATGGGCTATATTATTATTATTATTATTATTATTATTATGAACTATGTATTAACATAATATTGTTATTTTCCCTTAGTATATGCTATTATATTGTTATATTATCAGTATTTGTCATAGTCATGGTGCATATTGTTATTGACTATGAGAGTAATGATAACAGTCAGGATTAACTCCTATGCTTTACTGATAATATATTGTATGTACCTATAATATTTATATTATTATAATGTAATACAAGGTAACACTTTTAAAAATAATACAATATTGAAATTATATATTCTATATTACTTGTAATAGTACTAATAATATTACAGCAGTGTTTCTCAACCTGGGGGTCGGGACCCCTTTGGGGGTCGCGAGGGGATGTCAGAGGGGTCGCCAAAGACCATCAGAAAACACATTATTTTCTATTGGGGGTTCTGTATGGGAAGTTTGGTCCAATTCTATTGTTGGTAGGGTTCAGAATGCTCCTTGATTGTAGGTGAACTATAAATCCCAGCAACTACAACTCCCAAATGTCAAAGGTATATTTTCCCCAAATTCCATCTGTGTTCACATTTGGGCATATTGAGTATTCGTGCCAAGTTTGGTCCAGATCCACCATTGTTTGAGTCCACAATGCTCTCTGGATGTAGGTGAACTACAACTCCAAAAGTCAAGATCAACGCCCACCAAACCCTTCCAGTATTTTCTGTTGGCCGTGGGAGTTCTGTGTGCCAAGTCTGGTTCAATTCCATTGTTGGTGGAGTTCAGAAAGCTCTTAGGTTGTAAGTGAACTATAAATCCCAGTAACTACAATTCCCAAGTATCAAGATCTATATTCTCAAAACTCCACCAGTATTCAAACTTGGGCGTATCAGGTATTTGTGCCAATTGTGGTCCGGCGAATGAAAATACATCCAATATTTTACATGATGATTCATAACAGTTATGAAGTAGCAATGAAAATAATGTTATGGTTGGGGGTCACTACAACATGAGGAACTGGATTTAGGGGTCGCGGCATTGGGAAGGTTGAGAAACACAGTATAATGGTATAGTACAATATAGTAAGTTAGAGTGTCATTTTGTGTCATTTTGCTTGGTGGTGTGCCCCAGGATTTCGTAAATGTAAAAAATGTGCCGCGGCTCAAAAAAGGTTGAAAAACACTGCTCTATGAGATATTCATTGAAAAATTATAGCGAAATGTGTTACAGGATGTCCTGGGAAAAACAAGGTTTTTGCAGTTTAATAAAGTTTTTCCACGTTTTTATGGTAGAATCAATTAGAAAATGACATTTATAACCCAGGAATAAAAATGGTGCTATATAGTGTAATTATTTCAATTTGGGGAATGTACGAGTCTGGGAAATATACAATGAGTAGTTGACAGAGAGGAAGAGAGATTCAGTGTTCTGCCCGGACATCTCATTACACTTCAG
>JARBWK010002534.1:0-14824 GCA_030556195.1 Anolis apletophallus
TGGATCTGGACCAAGCTAGGCATACATACGTGATATGCCAAATTGAATTATTGGAGGAGTTTGGGGGGAACTGACCTTCCATTCTGGGAATTGTAGTCAACCCACAACCGATGATGGACTCGGACCAAATTTGGCACACAGAACACCCATTACTAACTTAGCTCACTGGAGGGGTATGAGGGGACTGACTCACTGTAGTGGGAGTTGTAGTTTACTCTACAGTCAGAGAGCACACTGAACCATACCAATGATGCATCTAGAGCAGGGGTGCTCACACTTTTCCAGCATGCGAGCTACTTATAAAACAACCAAGTCCAAATGATCTACCTACCCACTACTCAGAGAGCCATAAAAGCAAAATATTTGGAAATTTATTTATTTATTATTTATTTATTATTTCGCATTTGTCTGTCGCCCCCCCCCCCCCCTTAACGGCTTGGGGCGACTTACAACAGTTCGTAAAATACAATTGTCAGATAACTCATAATAACTCACAGTAATACCATTAAGATGGAATTACAATTAGAACAGTTGAAACAACAAATGGAGTCGCAGTGGGCTGACAGCTAGGCGGTGCGAGCTACAGTCAAGCACCTCGAAGGCTTGCTGGAACAGCAATGTCTTAACTGCTCTCCTGAACGGGAGGAGGCTCTGGGTGGCACGGATGCCGGCGGGCAGTGCTTTCCACAGAGTTGGGGCTGCAACAGAGAAAGCCCGCCGGCGGGTTGCGGACAGATGGTAGGTCCTCACATTTGGGATGACCAGGAGGTTTAGCTCTTCGGAGCGCAGTGATCTGGTGGGATGATATGGGACAAGGTGGTTGTCAGAGCTGGGAGCTCTTGGCCTAGAAGAGGCAAAGAGCCCCAGTCTGCCTTAACCTGCTTTGACACTGGACACTGGGAAATCCCCAGGATGATGCAATCCTCTGGGGAAAGTGCTGAATCAGAACGGAAGTGATGTAACCTCTTCTGGACATTGGACACTGAATGGGAATATGCTGACTCAGGGGGGGGGTGAGGTCATATCCCTTGGACAGTGAGTCTGCAGGACATGATGCAACCTTCCCAGGATATGGCATGGGCAGGGAAGGAGGGGGGTCGGGGTATAAAAGGTGTGTTTGGGTGAAGGGACACTGCTATGGCTTTATAGGTGTTACACCTGCAATAAATCTGCTGATCGAGCCCTGCCTGAGCTGATCTTTACGGAGAATTGAAGCATTCTCACAGAAGCTAAAGCCCATACCAACTTCTCAGATGGAGAGGTTGGAGGAGGAGGATTATTTGGATTTCTGGAACCTTGTCTTCCAGATGAGGTCCGCGAACGATGGAGTGGGAATGACCACTATTGACCATGTGGGGTTCCCGGACGAGTCCAGAGAAGTGGGGGCGTCGTGGCGCCCCTGCTCAGGTGGGACGAGCAGCCCAGAGAAGCAGGAAGACAGCGTGTGTTTCCTCCTCAGGTGGGCTATGATGGAGTTGAAGGTGCATCCAGAGAAATGGGGCACGGAAGGTTGTGCTCCCATTCAGGTGGATTTCGGAAGACCGGAGGGACCAGAGTAGCGGTATGGAGTGGCATGCCAGCTCAGGTGGACCCAGTGAGAAGTGTGAGTAAGGGGCCGGGCGAGTGGAGCGAGACCCTGAACCATCGTCCCCGACGGAGATGGACGTGTAAAATGCCAAATGGCGCGATGGAACATCCCTCCAGAGTATCGCAGAGGGATCAAGAGGAGTCCATGTGGGTGGCGCTGGAGGTGGAGACTTCACATGGCAGTCCTGGATGGATGGTGGAAGGCCGGAAGAGCGTCCTAGACTCCCATGGGAGTGTGGACGGAAGGGGCCCGCCAAGTTAGAGAACCGGTTGGGTGGCCTCCAGCTCGTGAGGAAGCAGATCTTCGGAGCGCCCGCAGCCAGCGGGGTTGGGAAGAGGGGATTCGAGGCCCGAGGAAGCCCCACTGTGGAGAGAATCCCGATCCCGGGTGGGAGAGGAGACCCAGGAAGGAGCCTCTTCGTAGAGAGTTGAGGAGAGGCCAACAAAGTAGCTTCTTTGTCGCGCAGTGAGAGACCACATGGAGGATTATGGTCACCTTTACCGAGCGATGGCAGCCGGGTGCGTGCTGTTGGTGCGGTCTTCAAAGGAAAGGCGGCGGAGTGGTATGTACAATGCCATGATCGAAGAGACCCATGTTTGCGGACATTGCGAGATTCCTGTTGGCCATTAGAAATCGCTTCCGAGACCCTCTTGAGAGAGTGAAGGCTAAGGAGGCATTGCGGAACTTGACTCAAGGCGCCCGATCGGTGACGGAGTATGCAGACGAAGTTCATGAGCCTGGCGGGGAAGGTTGCTGAATGGTCCCCGCAACGCTGTTGGAGCTGTTTAAAGATGGCTTGCGGAGAGAGATCCTGAGTGGTGCCTTCATCGTGGAGATCCAGGCGATGTTGATGGGTGGATCCAGTTGGCTGGCAACGCGTCGGGATCCTGGCCCAGGTGCAGCGACGGAAGTCCCAGTCGGGAGGCCCCAGTGTATACAGTGCCCTTTGGAATTATGTAAAAAGGGGAATTATGAGAGGCATCAAGCTCTAGTAGATTGTGGGTGTTCTGAAAATATGATAGCCCCAAGTTTGGTTCAGAAGTTAGAATGTAATACTGAAATTATGCCTGCTCCTGTACAGTTCGCACAGATGGATGGGTCATTTATAGAGGGAGGACCATTCCCTATGGGGACCAAGGGGTTGAAGGGCCGGGTGGGGCCATGGGAAGGGGAATAGATTTTGTAATAGCCCCATAAAAGGCCCTGAAGTGGTATTAGGAATGCCGTGGTTAGAACAGGCCAACCCCAAGGTTGATTGGAAGTTGGGTACTTTACAGTGTAGCCCTAAGAAGGAAGAAGGGAGTAAGATTAAGGTACCGGGGGTACCCGAAGAATATCGGGATTATGCTGATGTGTTTGATCCTGTGGGGGCCAAGAGCCTTCCGCCCTTTAGGAATGTACAGTGCAAGGTGGAGATTAAAGAAGGGGCATCATTGCCCAAACCCAAGATATATGCCATGTCAGTGCGGGGAGAAAGAAGTACTGCGGGAGCAGATTGATGAATATTTAAGTAAAGGGTTCATTGAGAGGTCTGAGTCACCTGTAGCAGCCCCAGTAATATTTAGGGGAGAAAAAGGATGGAAAGCTCCGGTTATGCATAGATTACCGGGATTAAATGCAGTGAGTACTACGAATTGTTATCCTTTGCCTTTGATTAAGGATTTGTTGGGTCAGTTGGGAGGAGGAAGGTACTTTACGAAGTTGGACCTGATAGACGCCTTTCATATGGTGCGGGTGAAGGAGAGTGATAAATGGAAGACGGCTTTTTCCTGCCCTCTAGGATTATACAAATGGGCCGTTATGCCATTCGGATTGGCCGGAGCCCCCGGCATATTTATGCAATTAATAAATGAGGTGCTGCACCCCCTTTTGTATAGGGGGGTATTTGTGTATCTGGATGATATAGTGGTGGTGACGCGGACGAAGGAGGAGCATGAGAGGTTGGTTCGGGAAGTGCTGGAGAGGCTTAGGCAAGCGAAGCTGTATGCGAAGCTAAGTAAATGCGAGTTTAGCAAGAATCGGATCGATTTCCTGGGCTATCGCATTAGTGAGCAGGGAGTTGCCATGGACCCTGCGAAGGTTGAAGATGTGTTGAGTTGGGAGGCTCCGCAGACGCGGAGGCAGCTGCAGGCGTTTTAGGATTAGCTAATTTCTATCGTACCTTCATTGCTGACTTTGCCAGCGTCACACTTCCTTTGACAGATCTTTTGAAGACTAAAGGGAAAGGGGAGACGAAGAAGGCTAGGTCTCCGGGAGCGAAGTTGATTTGGACAGAAGCAGGTCAAGGGGCATTCGAGAGGTTGAAAGAGGCTTTCACTAGAGGCCCTTTGTTGATACACCCCGACACTGATAAACCCTTTGTGGTGCAGTGTGACGCTTCGGCATGGGCGTACGGAGGGGCCTTGTTGCAAAAAGGATGAGTTGGGACGATTAAGACCATGTGCATACTTTTCGAAGAAGTTTGGGGAACATGAGAGAGGATGGCCGGTCTGGGAGAAGGAGGCTTTCGCTGTTAAGTGTGCATTACAGAGCTGGCGGCATTTCTTGGAGGGGGCGGTCCACCCATTTGTGGTGTTGATGGACCATCGAAACTTACAATACTTAAAAGCCCCACAGAAGTTGTCCCCGAAGTTAGTGAGATGGGCTCAGTATTTCGCCCGATTTAATTTTTCGTTGCAACATATCAGGGGGTTTACTAAGACCCTCCTAGCGGTGACGAGGCGTTATTGGTGGCCTGGAGTGCGAGCGGAAGTGCGAGAGTATGTCCGTAGTTGTGAGGCGTGTGCCCGGGGAAAGGCTCCTACGGCTAGGCCTCAAGGGTTGATACAAGTGGTGGCTACGCCGGTTCGACCATGGAGCCATGTGAGCACAGATTTTGTAGGGGACCTGCCGTCTAGTCGAGGTTATAAATATATTTGACGGTGCTAGATCTGTTCTCCAAACAGGCTCATTTTTTGTTCCGCTGAAGGGTTGCCGCCAGCCGAGAAGTTAGCGGAGTTGTATATACGTCATATATATAGACTACATGGTTGCCCGGAGCAGGTCCTCAGTGACCGAGGGGTTCAGTTCACTGCGAGATTCTGGGAGAAGTTTTAGATTGTTTGGGGCGGACAGGCTTCTTATGACAGCTTATCATCCTTGCTGCAATGGGGCCGTAGAAAGAAGCAAAAGTCTTTGGGAGTTACCTATGGATTTTTAGCAACAGGAACAAAACAATTGGGCGGACCTGTTGCCGTACGCCGAAATGGCATATAACGGATCTGTGCATTCGTCAACTGGGAAGTCTCCCTTCGCGATAGTTTATGGACAGGAAGTGACTCCTATGCCCCAGCTGTTTGGTGTTGCTGAAGAGGGGGGAGAGGACTGGGCGGTGCGAGCTCGGAAAGAATGGAAGGAGGTTACTGAAGCTTTAGGGAAGGCCCAGAGCTCTTATAAGAAATACGGAGACAGGCGGAGACAGGAAGGGGAGGAGTATCAGGTGGGGGACTTGGTCTGGTTATCCACTCAGAACATTAAATTGGGGTTGCCCTCCCGGAAATTAAGCCCGAAATATATTGGCCCATTTCGCATAAGCCAGGTAGTGAAAAAGGTGTCGTATAGACTGGTTTTGCCCAAAGGGATGAACAAGATTCACCCTACCTTTCATTGTAGCTTGTTAAAGCGGTATGTTGGCCCCCTTCCACCCAAGGATTGAATGATATTTTGTTCCTGCAGGGGGAGGACGGAGTGGAGGAGGCTATTCTGTCAGAGCTGGGAGCTCTTGGCCTAGAAGAGGCAAAGAGCCCCAGTCTGCCTTGACCTGCTTTGACACTGGACTGGGAAATCCCCAGGATGATGCAATCCTCAGGGAAAGTGCTGAATCAGAACGGAAGTGATGTAACCTCCTCTGGACATTGGACACTGAATGGGAATATGCTGACTCAGGGGGGGATGAGGTCATATCCCTTGGACAGTGAGTCAGCAGGACATGATGCAACCTTCCCAGGATGTTGCAAGGGAAGGGAAGGAGGGGGTCGGGGTATATAAGGTGTGTTTGGGTGAAGGGTCACTGCTTTGGCTTTATAGGTGTTATACCTGCAATAAATCTGGTTGGATCGAGCCCTGCCTGAGCGTGATCTTTACGGAGAATTGAGAGCGGTTCTCACAGCGGTCCCGCAGGTACACTGGCCCCAGACCGTGTAAGGCCTTAAAAGTCAGGACTAACACTTTGAAGGCAATCCGGCATTCAATTGGGAGCCAGTGCAGTTCGCGCAGGATTGGCGTGATGTGGTGGCCAATCGGGACCCCCGCCAGGAGTCGCGTTGCAGCGTTCTGCACCAGCTTGAGTCCCCGGATTACCGACAGAGGAAGGCCAATGTAAAGAGCGTTACAGTAGTCCAGCTTCGAGATGACCGTGGCTTGGATCACTGTGGCTAAGTCGCGCCGGGACAAATAGGGGGCCAGCTTCCTCGCCTGGCGAAGATGGAAAAATGCTACCCTGCTGACGCTGGAGACGTGGGCCTCCATCGACAACAGGGGGTCCAAGGTTACTCCTAAGCTCTTAACAGAGGGCGACGGACATAATGTCACGCCGTCCAGGGTTGGAAGCTGAACATCCCTACACCCCGGAGGACCCAACCACAGGATCTCCGTCTTTGCCGGATTCACCTTCAACCTACTGGCTCGCAGCCATCCAGTGAGGGCCTCAAGGCAACGATGGAAATTATTGGGTACGGATTCGAGGCTGCCCTCCATCTTCAAGATAAGCTGGGTGTCATCAGCGTACTGATGGCACACCAGCCCAAAACTACGCACCAGCTGGGCAAGTGGTCGCATATAGATGTTAAATAAGAGGGGGGAGAGAATAGAAGCGGGGAACCCCCGGAGACATCCTTGCCCCTCCTCACTCGTTGTAGCCAGTTCCGGAGGAAGGAGGTCACCCAATTAAGGGCTGTCCCCCTAACTCAGGCCCTGGCAAGGCGGTGAGTCAATAGATCATAATCGACTATATCAAACGCCGCTGTGAGGTCCAATAACACGACCAGCGCCGATCCGCCCTGATCCAGCTGGCAGCGCAACTCATCCGAGATGGAGACCAAGACTGTCTCTGTCCCATGCCCAGGACGGAAGCCGGACTGGAAGAGGTCTAGCCAAGCTGCATCATCTAGGAAGGACTGCAACTGCTCCATTGCTGCCTTCTCAATTACCTTGCCCAGGAACGATAAATTCGAAACCGGGCGGTAGTTGGAGGGGACCGTTGGATCTAATCCCGGCTTCTTCAACAATGGAGAGACCACCGCCTCTTTTAAACCCTCTGGAAATACTCCATGGGCTAGGGAAGTATTAATTATATTCAACAGAGGGTCTCGCAATCCCTCCAGGCTGGCTTTCACCAGCCAGGAGGGGCAATGGATCAAGGGAACAGGTGGTCGGGCGAGCTGCAGCAATAATCCTATCGACAGCTTCTGCGTCCAGTGGCGTGAACCGGTTGAAGGTGGGCCCGGCAAGAGGCCATGGAGTCTCAAGTTCACTAACTGTATCAATCGTGGCCGGAAGGTCCCGGCGGAGGGCCGAGATCTTGTCTGCAAAATAGCTCTGAAAAGTCTCGGCCGTGAGGGCCTGATTATCACCGTTTGGGATGGTAGGGACCATCGTCAGAGACCTAATTATCTTGAACAATTGTGCTGGGCGTGAGCTCGCAGACGCAATCAAGTTAGCGTTGTACGATTTCTTTGCTTTCTTGATGGCTTTCTCATAAGCATCTTTGAAAAGCTTATACCGTATTTTTCGCTCCATAAGACGCACCGGATGATAAGACGCACCTAGATTTTAGAGGAGGAAAATAGGAAAAAAAATATTTTCGCTCCCCCTCTAAAATCTAGGTCCTCCTTTTGCTTCCCTCCGCCCTTTCCTTGAGGGCGGGAGAAGCAAAAGGAGGCGGAGGGAGAGGGAACCGCTCGCGTCAGCTGTGACGCGAGCGGTTTGCTCCGCCTTCGCCTCCTTTTGCTTTCCCCGCCCTCAAGGAAAGGGCAGGAGAAGCAAAAGGAGGCGAAGGGAGAGGGAACCGCTCGCGTCAGCTCTGGTGCGAGCGGTTCGCTCCCGCCTCCTTTGCTTCCCTCCGCCCTTTCCTTGAGGGCGGGAGAAGCAAAAGGAGCGGAGAGGAGGAACCGCTCGCGTCAGCTGTGACGCGAGCGGTTTGCTCCGCCGCGCCTCCTTTTGCTTTCCCGCCCTCAAGGAAAGGGCAGGAGAAGCAAAAGGAGGCGAAGGAGAGGAACCGCTCGCATCAGCTCTGACGCGGCGGTTCGCTCCGCCTCCTTTGCTTCCCTCCGCCCTTTCCTTGAGGGCGGGAGAAGCAAAAGGAGGCGGAGGCGGAGGAACCGCTCGCGTCAGCTGTGACGCGAGCGGTTTGCTCGCCTTCGCCTCCTTTTGCTTCCCGCCCTCAAGGAAAGGGCAGGAGAAGCAAAAGGAGGCGGAGGGAGAGGGAACCGCGTCAGCTGTGACGCGAGCGGTTTCCGCCTTCGCCTCCTTTTGCTTCCCCCGCCCTCAAGGAAAGGGCAGGAGAAGCAAAGGAGGCGGAGGAGAGGGAACCGCTCGCGTCAGCTGTGACGCGAGCGGTTTGCTCCGCCTTCGCCTCTTTTGCTTCCCCGCCCTCAAGGAAAGGGCAGGAGAAGCAAAAGGAGGCGAAGAGGGAGGGAACCGCTCGCGTCAGCTGTGACGCGGCGGTTTGCTCCGCCGCCTCCTTTTGCTTTCCCCCGCCCTCAAGGAAAGGGCAGGAGAAGCAAAAGGAGCGAAGGGAGAGGAACCGCTCGCGTCAGCTCTGGCGCGGCGGTTCGCTCCGCCTCGCCCCTTTGCTTCCCTCCGCCCTTTCCTTGAGGGCGGGAGAAGCAAAAGGAGCGGAGGAGAAGGAACGCTCGCGTCAGCTGTGACGCGAGCGGTTTGCTCCGCCTTCGCCTCCTTTTGCTTCCCCGCCCTCAAGGAAAGGGCAGGAGAAGCAAAAGGAGCGGAGGAGGAGGAACCGCTCGCGTCAGCTGTGACGCGAGCGGTTTGCTCCGCCTTCGCCTCCTTTTGCTTCCCGCCCCTCAAGGAAAGGGCAGGAGAAGCAAAAGGAGGCGGAGGGAGGGAACCGCTCGCGTCAGCTGTGGCGAGCGGGGTTTGCTCCCTGCTCGCCTCCTTTTGCTTCCCCGCCCTCAAGGAAAGGGCAGGAGAAGCAAAAAGGAGGCGGAGGGAGAACCCGCTCGCGTCAGCTGTGGCGAGCGGTTTGCTCCGCCTTCGCCTCCTTTTGCTTTCCCGCCCTCAAGGAAAGGGCAGGAGAAGCAAAAGGAGGCGAAGGGAGGAACCGCTCGCGTCAGCTCTGACGCGGCGGTTTCCGCTCCCCTCCTTTGCTTCCCTCCGCCCTTTCCTTGAGGGCGGGAGAAGCAAAAGGAGGCGGAGGGGAACCGCTCGCGTCAGCTGTGACGCGGCGGTTTGCTCCGCTTCGCCTCCTTTTGCTTTCCCGCCCTCAAGGAAAGGGCAGGAGAAGCAAAGGAGGCGAGGAAGGAACCGCTCGCGTCAGCTGTGACGCGAGCGGTTTGCTCCGCTCGCCTCCTTTTGCTTCCCCGCCCTCAAGGAAAGGGCAGGAGAAGCAAAAGGAGGCGGCGGAGGAACCGCTCGCGTCAGCTGTGACGCGAGCGGTTTGCTCCGCCGCCTCCTCCTTTTGCTTCCCCCGCCCTCAAGGAAAGGGCAGGAGAAGCAAAAGGAGGCGGAGGGAGAGGGAACCGCTCGCGTCAGCTGTGACGCGAGCGGTTTGCTCCGCCTTCGCCTCCTTTTGCTTTCCCCGCCCTCAAGGAAAGGGCAGGAGAAGCAAAAGGAGGCGAAGGGAGAGGCTGCTCGCGTCAGCTGTGGGGCGCGGTTTCTCACCTTTCGCCTCCTTTTGCTTCCCCGCCCTCAAGGAAAGGGCAGGAGAAGCAAAAGGAGGCGGCGGAGCGAACCGCTCGCGTCACAGCTGACGCGACGCAGCCGGACCGCTCTCCCTCCGCCTCCTTTTTTGCTTCCCTCCGCCCTTTCCTTGAGGGAAGCAAGGTGGGGGAAGCAAAGGAGGCGGAGGGAGAGGAACCAGCGTCCCTCCGCCGCCGCAACGGACCAGAGAAGAGGAGAGGCGGCGACAGGGTGAGTCTATCGCCGCCCTCCCTCTGCTCCAGCGCCTCCCCCCGCCTGCATATTCGCACCATAAGACGCGGCTGATTTTTCCTCCCACTTTGGGAGGAAAAAAAGTGCGTCTTATGGTGCGAAAAAATACGGTAAGTTGACTTCGAACCTCCGTCACGGAGTTTCCTCCACACGCTCTCTAGCCGTCTCTTCTCCCGCTTCATCGAACGTAACTCCTCAGTGAACCAAGGCGCCCGATTCCTACGGAGGCGGAGAGGACGTCTAGGGGCGACCTCATCGAGAGCATTGGACAATTTGATGTTCCAGGCGTCCACCAGCTCATCGATGGAGGCACTGACAGACTCCAGATCCCTTAGAGCATTCAGGAACCTAGAAGGTTCCATAAGTCTCTTTGGGCGAACCCAAATTTGTTCGGCGCCCTGAAATGTATTTCAGTGAGAGCCATATAATATATTTTAAGACTGAATTCAACTAAATGTGAGTATAATAAGCCCCTGAATTTATTCATAATAATAATGATAATATTCATTCAGCCTCTGCTACTACTACTACTAACAACAACAACAACAACAACAATAGGTTCCTAGAGTAGGAGGAGACCTCCAAGAGCCATCCAGTCCAACCTCCTTCTGCCATAAAGGAAAAACACAATCAAAGCATTCCTCACAGATGGCCATTCAGCCTCTGATAATAATAACAACAACAACGGGTTCCTAGAAGAGGAGACCTCCAAGGGCCATCCAGTCCAGCCTCCTTCTGCACCTGGGCGGCGTCGGGAGCCTGCGGGATGGGACTGAGCCTTCCTCCCGCCCTGCCTGCGATCTACCAGGACACCCTACGTGATCTACCAGTAGATTGCGATCTACCTAATGAGCACCCCTGATCTAGAGCAACCTTGCCCAACATAACAAACTTTAAGAACTGAGGGAGTTTTTCGGGGTTAACCTGGCATGATGTGTATAAATGTGTACATTTATAATGTTTACATTCAACTTTGAATATGGATTTTAACTGTGAATTTTAATTCTGTTTTAATGTTTGCATATTTGTATAAATTAAATTGAATGGTAATGCTTTTATGTTAAGCCGCTTTTAGTCTTCTTTGGGAGAGATAAAGCGGAATGTATTGTTATTATTATTATTTCTGGTTGGGAAGCAACTCATGATCCAATTTGTGGACCAATGTATATGTGAAATGCACAGGTGTGTCTGAAAAATGCACACTAAGAAAGTTCAACAATTTAAAACACAGACCTCATGTCAAGAAGAGGGAAAATGCATCCATTTCTTAAAAACATCCCTATAATCAAAAGTCAATAGGACTTTCCAGATATTATTATTATTTTTAACTGGTTTTTATATTGGTTTTTACTGTGTTTTATGTTTTATTTGCTATTCTAATTCTGTAAACCGCTCTGGGCTCCAGAGAGAGCGGTATATTAAGTGGAACTAATAAATAAATAAATAAAGTAAATAATAATAATAATTATTATTATTATTTACTTTATTTATATTCCACTCTTCTCACCCTGAAGGGGACTCAGAGCGGATTACAGGTACAAATACTTAGCAGACAATCCCTGCCGTTTTTCACATACACACATATAGACGAACAGAGGCAAACTCTAGCCACCAGGGGGAGCTGACGCACTCCTCACCTCTCAGTGTTCCCAGCGTCCCATGTTGTTCCTTCCGCATTCCTCAGCTTTCCTGGAGTGCTTTAATGGCCTCATAATTCAGTCAAAATTTGCCTCCCCATTTAATGTGGTACCTTCATCTCCTACTTGACAGATGCAACTGTCTTTTGGGCTGCAAAGGTCGACAGCAGGCTACACTTAAAGGTCGAACACCTACCTCGACCTGGGCAGGCCTCGAACTTATGACCTACTGGTCAGAGAGATCTTATGCAGCTGACACTTAGCCAGCTGCGCCACATTCCTGGAGCCTTGGACTGGAGCCGAACCACCAAAATCTAATTTCTGGCTCCAACTAAAGTAGACCTATTGAATCAGTCACCAAAATGGTGAGCCAACACTTACAAAAATCCCATTGATTTGTTGGAGCTTCTTTAGTCGGGATTAGCAAATGGATTTGGGGCAACGATGGTAGCCCTTTGATTTATTTGACAGCAAATCACATTGAGCTCAGTGAGACTTACAACTCAGTAGACGTTAATGAGATTGGCTTGCCCTAAGTTCTCTATATGGTTGATGCTGGACTCCAAAATGAGGAGCTCTGGTTCCTGAAAACCTTTTGTTACCTTTTTGTTCCGTGAAAGACTCTATTTGTTCTCGAGAAAATCTCTCCAGCTCAATGTTTTGCACTTGGTTTGCTCTGTTTCCTTAGGCCCGTTCTGGGATGAGAAAGATAACTCCCCAGAGAGTTGCGACTACTAATCGCTCCTTCCAAACAGGCGAGCTCAGTTGCCGAGTGCCAAAGGGACCGGAGCCAAAAAGAAAACAATGGTAAACAAGAAAACAAAAGCATGTTTGCAAACCCAAAGGTTTTCAGAATGATCTGCTACGGTCCAAATCAGTGGTTCTCGACTTTCCTAATGCCGCGACCCCTTAAAACAGTTCCTCATGTTCTGTTGATGCCCAACCATAAAAAAATTTTCGTTGCTACTTCATAACTATAATTTTGCTACTGTTATGAATCGTAATATAAATATCTTATATGCAGGAGACTCTAAACTATCTAGTCCGTGAGCTGCTTTTTGTTGACGATGCTGCCCTTGTCGCCCATTCAGAAGCAGCCCTGCAGCGCCTCACATCCTGCTTTGCAACAGCTGCAGAGCTGTTTGGGCTGGAAGTCAGCCTGAAGAAAACGGATGTTCTCTACCAGCCCACACCACAGGAAGAACACCATCTGGACAAGATGGCGACCGCTGTGCAGCTCCCTATGGATGAGCTCCAGCAGGCTTTCTCTGATTCTTCGGACACAGTTGGCTGGTCCCGCCGATCCTCCTTTGAGGGAGAGGCGATGGATCGCCAAACCTCTGGGGTCACTTTTGGTGACCCACAAGTGCCGGACAACCAAATCTGGATGGGAAAAGTGGCTGAGCTCTCAGGACTATCATGGAGGACGCCCAAGATGGCCAAGGACGGGTGGGTTGTCCGACCCATTACGGCCGCCAGCGCCCGCTTCTTGAGGATGCTCGGCAGAAGATCATTCGCCAGAAGATCACCTCTACCGACCCCTCTGAAGGCCGAGCAGCCGGCAGACCGGAGACCCCAGCTCCCAGAGACACATGGGGTCCAAAGGAGCAGCTCCCCACAGAGGCCGCGGCAAGCGGGTCGAGATCTCCCCGCTGACCATCTTGACCCCCGGGAGTATGCTGAGCTACTTGAAGAATACGCGAGGCTCATGGACCATATCAAGGACTTTGGAAATAGATTCGGTGGCCTACTGGAGACCATGGGGATCCCCACGGCACAATTCCCGATCTTATCCAACAGCCTGGATGTTCCACCGCGGTCCCTCCCCGTAGACCAAGATTTTACGTGGGACAGGTCGTGGGACTTTCCCGCCGGCCCCGTGGAGGCGGGCCTGGAGAGGCCCGCTCCTCCAGCCGAGGATGCGCCGGCCACCCCCGAAGCCAACCTGGACATAGACCCCCTGCAGACCCTGCCTGGTGAGGGTGCGGGAGCGGACCGGGAGAACCGCGAGATGACCACCCCGGAGGCTGATGGCGAGCCGGCTGGTAGAGAGGCCGTTCCCCCCTGGAGGACAGCGCTGCCGGAGGACCGGGATGACCCACAGCCCAGCCACCCACCCCCCACGGAGAAGCCATCTGGGGTCCGGGGCGTTGTCCGGTGAGCCCGGTGGACTCACCGTTGCCGCCGCTGGTGGATTCGCCGCCAGCTGAATTCAGCATTTCGGCCGTCCTGGCTCCCCCCCCCCAGAGGCCCGTCGCCGCCGCCGTCGCCCTGCACAAAGTTGGGGGAGCATCCTGGAGGAGGTGAGACCCAACATGGCGGGTGGCCTTGAGGACGCCCAGCCATCCCATGTGCTGGAGCTCCATGAAGAAAGGCCACCCGGAAGCAGTCGGCCCCCGGAAGTCCCGCCCCGGAAGTCTCCGCGTCGAGCTCTGACCCGGAACGAGGCTCCCGGAAGAGGAAAAGGAGGGCCCGGCGCCGGAAACGGAAGGAGGGCGCCCACCGGACGTCACAGGTCAGGGACTGGAGGTCAGGCCTGCCCCCTGCCGGAGACCGACGGGGCTGCCCTCCAGGAACTGTGGGTTTGACCACAGAAGGACGATCAACCCCGAGACAGGCGATGGTCCGGAGGACGTTTCCATCCAGGACGTTCTGAAGCTCCAGTTACAGGCGCTCGACGCTTCAAGGGTCTTGCCGGTCCTCTTCATCGATCAGGAAGAACACTGCACCGACAGGCCGGGCCTCTCAGTGCGGACCTCCAGCTGGAAGTTGGCGGTCTCCACCTCCTACTGGAGTGATGGCATCGTTGCTCTCGCGGGGACATCCTTGCCTGCCCTCCTTTGATGGTAGAGTGGTGCATTGATTGGCACCACCTTTGACACTTCCCTACCCCCTCCTCCCCCCCCCCCACCCTCTTGTTCTTCCCTGTGTATTCATTCACTATGTTGTCTTAAAGCTGTTATGTAAGTCGCCCGGAGCACTAACGTGGAGGGCGACTCAGAAATATTAAAGTCTATCTATCTATCTATCATCCCAACATCAGCATAGGCACATCTGTGCTTAAGTCCATTCAGCAGTTCACCTACCTGGGAAACATAATCTCTTCAGACGCCAAGATTGATAAAGAGATAGATCACAGATTAGCAAAGGCATAGAGTGCATTTGGAAGGTTTCACAAAAGAGTCTGGAGCAACAAGCACCTGAGGCAAAGCACCAAAATCAGTGTGTACAGAGCTATCTTACTGTCTATTCTCCTCTATGGGTCGGAAACATGGGTCACCTATCGCCAACACCTACGACTCCATCAGCGCTGTCTTCACACAATCCTAAATATACACTGGACTGACTATGTGACGGATGTTGCTGTCCTTGAGCAAGCAGGGATCGCCAGCATTGAGGCCATGCTACTGAGAACACAGCTGCGCTGGGCAGGGCATGTCTCTAGGATGGAGGA
>JARBWK010002535.1:0-14822 GCA_030556195.1 Anolis apletophallus
TAACTTCCTGAAACCACTGCGAGCCACGTAAACATCTGATAAGCACCTTGGCACACAATGCTTTTCTCAAATGACCCGAGCACCACCGAGTCTCCAAGCTAGTAGTAAATAAAGAACAAATCTCAACCACAAGGGAACTCCAGAGGGGAACTCCAGAGAAGAAACAATCACATCTCAACAAGGAATTCCCCCAGGCAGTAACAAGCCACACCTAAAAACTGTCAGGCCATCAAATGCTAATCAAGGTGGCCAATTGAAGCATTCACACCTAGCTCCATCAGACAAGAGCTCTTTCTCTCACCCTGGACCTTCCACAGATAAATAGACCCAATTTTCCTAGTTTCCAACAGACCTTACAACTTCTGAGGATGTCTGCTACAGATGCAGGCAAGACGTCTGGAGAGAATGCTTCTAGAACATGGCTATACAGCCCGAAAAACCTACAACAACCCAATTCAGTTATAGATAGGATTTGAAATAGTTTGAATGCAGTTTTCCAAAAGGTTATGGAGATTTCCATTCCCCAAATTCCACTTAAGAACAAACCTACAGAACCTATCTTGATTGAAAACCAAGGACTGCCTGTATGACCTTCTCCACATAGTAAAAACTAACAGCATGATTTATGAACCTCAAACATATGGTAATAGTCAATTTGGTGACCACATGTTGCACTCTGCACAGCAAATATTTATTTATGTATTTATTTTTCACGTTTCTATACCGCCCCTCTCAGCCCGAAGGCGGCGCGGGACGGTTTACACAAGGCAGTCTCTGCCCTCAATACAACACAAGCAAACAAATCTAAAAAAATAACCATATAACAACAAATTAACAATTAAAAACAATAAATTGCAGGCTCAGCGTCATGTTGAAATCAGTTTCCGTCACATCGTTGTCATTCCATATATCTAATTAAACCTTTATATTTCATCAGCAAATGCCTGCTCAAACAGCCAGGTCTGGACCTTCTTGCGAAATGTCAGGAGGGAGGGGGCCGATCTGATGTCTCTAGGGAGGGCATTCCAAAGCCGAGGAGCCACCACTGAAAAGGCCCTGTCTCTCGTCCCCGCCAGTTACGCCTGCGAAGAAGACGGGACTGAGAGCAGGGCCTCTCCGGATGATCTTAAACATCTCGATGGTTCATAGAGAGAGATGCGTTCGGACAGGTAAGTTGGACCCAAACCGTTTAGGGCTTTAAAGGCTAAAGCCAGCACTTTGAATTGTGTCCGGTAGCAAACTGGCAGCCAGTGGAGCTGGCACAACAGGGAAGTTGTACACTCTCTGAATGCCGCTCCTGTTATCAACCTGGCTGCTGTCCGTTGGACTAGTTGTAGCTTCCGAACAGTCTTCAAAGGCAACCCCACATAGAGAGCATTGCAGTAATCTATACGGGATGTATCCAGAGCATGGACCACCGTGGCCAAGTCAGACTATGATTTGTAGGAAGGCATCATGGCAGTGAAAGTGGAACACAAGTGTTATAACTATGCAGCATGGAGGGCCCCAGGGCTCTCCTGTGGCATGGCTGAGAAGTGAAAAGTCACCTTGTAGTGGGGAAAAATGGTTGTCGGAATTCAGCGGTAGCACTTAAAAGAATTATTATATTCCGCAGTACAATAAACCTAAACTCGCAGCTCAGCAGAGTTGCAACTCCTGATCCAAGCAGTGACCCTGGGAATTAAAATGTAGTTTCTGAAAAACAGCATGCTCACCACAGAAATCTTCCTGGCATTGTATCTGCAAAAGATATTGTACTTAACCAGTAGCATAAATCAAGATGGTTTCCCCCAGACAATACTTCTGAAAAATTACACACTAGGCTGCTCAAAAACCTTGGAGTGATGTTCCATATTTAGAGGAGGTCAACAATATGCTGCTGCAGAGCAACACGAGCAAAACCCAGAGTAAAGAGTTGTCTGTTCATGTAACGTCTTGCTGAAAGTGGATACGGACTCTTGTTTTTTACTGGAACTCTGCAATGTTTTGTAAAACCACAAATAAAAATGTTTATTATAATCTAGACAAAAAATTGTGTGAAAAAATTCCTTGATTCGAGCCAAGCTCAATCGCTGTCGCTAGAACATTTATTTCGGCCACACACAAAGCGATTGTTAATATTTGCCTAAGAATGTAGACGTACTGCAAGTAGGTCAAAAAGGCAGCAGATCAGCTTTCGAGTGAGTTTAAAAATAAAGCAAAAACGTTTTAAATCGCACAACCAAGACCTTGTCAGCTTTTAATTTAAAAAGCTGCAGGAAACAGTACACAAAAAAATATACTTCATAAACTCTGAAACTGTAGATATGTTAAGGTCACTTGGCACAGCAGCTAATTAAATTAAATTAGACCTTCTCGTGATTAGTTTGCACCTACAGCAAAAATGTATGCAAACTTTATGTTGGAGAGATAAGGAGCCGTTAATGATCAAACCTAAAAAGAGAACAATACTCAATGCAAGCCCTAAAATCCCTTTTCTTTACTGCTGGGAATCTTTTATCCACTCTTCTACCAATCATGTTTGATATTTCTAATCAAGGAGATGATTAAGCGAAAATGCCAAAAATGTACCAATCACTGTATTCAAAAATTGAAATAAAAAAGAAGAAATCATTCTCCACTTATGACAAAAGGTAACCACAGTTGGAAAGGAAAATGGATAGACAGGGGGCTTCACTGTCAGATTTCTCAATCCTTTTTATGCTGCTAGATCAGGGGCGGCGAAACCACGGCCCGGGGGCCGGATGCGGCCCTTCGGGCGATGCCATCTGGCCCGCAGCAAGCAGAGAGCGAGGTGAGGGCGGTGTAGCTTCCTTGCCGCAGAGAGCGAGGGGAGAGCAGCGAGGGGAGAGCAGCGAGGGGAGAGCAGCGCGGTGAGAGCAGCGCGGTGAGAGCAGCGCGGCGAGAGCAGCGCAGCAAGAGCAGCGCAGCTTCCTTGCCACAGAGATGCTTTCTTTCCGGCAACAGCAACAAGGGAGGGAGGGAGCCGAATGCGTTCTCCTTTCCCTCGCAGCAGCTCCAGAAGAACTTCCGCAGGAAGCCCCGCCTCCCGCGCGATGCCGCCTGTGACCTCCTTTATCCGGAGCACCAAGGGCCAGCCGAAGCCAGGGTTGGCAGAGGCAGCGTGCCCGCCTCGCCCTCCTACTCACCGCTTTCTCCATGGGAGTGGGAGGGGAAAGGCGTGCGGAAGGAGCCTTCCCTTCATTCAGGCCGAGGGAGGGCAGCGAGGAGGGAGAAGGAACGGAGCATGAAGGCCCTTGGGGAAGGGAATAATGCGAGCCCGAGGCTTTTGAGTGCCTGTAGGCCTCGCCTTCCGGAATCCGACTACCATATATATTGATATATTAATATGTTAATATTAATGATGTGTAATATATAGTAAATATAGTAAATAAATAAATAGGTGTGGCCCTCCATAATATTTTTTGTCTCTCGTGTGGCCCCTTGGAAAAAATAATTGCCCACCCCTGTGCTAGATTTATGGAAACAGTAGCACCAAAAAAGTTCTGCCCTGTTTTAAGAGAAATTGTATGTTGACTCCAAAACCACACCAGTCCTAGCGGAAAGTTAACGTTTGCCTTCCTCCTTTCCCCGGATCGCAAGGGTGCCTTTGGTGATATCAAGAAAAGTGCTTGGCAACAACTCTTTGGCAATCAATGACTGGCTACAGAAACAACAAAGGACACCTCAGTGTGTGAGTGTGTGCGTGTATTCCTCTTTTCCCTGTGCCACAGAGTACAGGGAAAGGGGAATGGTGGTGGAACTAATCCACCACTTTGGAATTGTCTGCACCACCCCAAAAGTGTTTGCTGGAGTATTTCCTGACTTCTGCTCAAAAGAGTTCAAACTGGATTGACTAGTTTTACCCCACATTATCAAAAGTCCCTGAATATCTTGTGGATGTTCAAGAGCGATTTCTGCTCCAATTTAGGGTTTCTAGCCAGTGTACACAGGCACAAGGAATATAAGAAGCTGTCACTAATATAATCGGAAACATTGCATGAACACCAAGCACGAAGTAGCTGCACACAATAACATCCTGTGGAAACTTACTGGCAGCACATGGGGTGCAGATCCAAAATTAATGAGAAGATCAGCCCTGGCCTTGTCTTGCGCAACTGCCGAGGATGCCTGCCCTGTTTGGCACAAGTCTGTCCACATGAAGCAGGTGAACTGAATGAAACATGCAGAATAATCACAGGATGTCTTAAACCTACAACTGTTGGTAAACTCTATAAGCTAGCTGCAATTGTACTCCACCCCTGATGTGCCATGGGAAGTTGCTGCTAACTGTCAGAGAAATAAGTTTGCACACTGTGAAAGTCACCCATTGCATGGCTATCAGCCTCCTCCCAGTAGACTCAAATCAAGGAAAAGCTTTATGAGAACTACCACTCCTCTAAATGTTCCTCCAGCAACAGCAAGAATATCCCTCTGGGCAGCTAAACTAGGAAATCCCAATTGGATGGCCCCCCACGAGGGTCTTCCCCTAGGGGCAAACCAAGAATGGGCAACTTGGAAGTCCCTGAACAGACTCAGAAGTGGAGTGGGCAGATCAAAACACAACTTGGCAAAATGGCACTACCTTGTGTGACTTTGAAGCAGAACAGACAACTACGCATCTGTATGCTTGTCCGCAATGTCCTGCCTCACGTACAGTGGAAGAATTGTTTGAGGCTACAGACAATGTGGTTGCTGTTGCCCATTTTGGTCTAAAGATATCTAGCTGCTTGTGCTCCTAATTATATCAGTTTTATACTACGAGGGTGAATGAAAAGTAACGCCTCCACCTTCGTAACTCCTCAACAGACAGCAGCACTGATATGCGGCAGGCACTGGCTTGTTCTGTAGACTCTCCACTACAGTTCCATTTTGGTGGGAAGCCTTAGCATTGAACGGTTGTGTTGTTAAAGTGTGAAGTATGGAACCCTTCGCAGACGGTCGGTCAATGCGACTTAAGCAAAATGCAGTCATTAAATTCTTGACAGCATAAGGTGTCACCCCAAAGTAGATTCATCAGAGAATGCAAGCTATTCATGTGCCGTGAGCGATCATCAGGTGTGCCGTGGGAAATTGGAACCTCCAATACTCTTTCTTCCCCCTCCTGCCGAACACTTTTTCTTCTCCACTCGGGCTCTCTTCTTCCCACCTCGCTCTGCTCGCTTTGCTCTGGGGCGAGTCTGCGCAGTAGCACCCACACGGGTCACGGCTTCCTCCCTCCCCTCCTGAACACGCTCACGCTGCCCCCTCAGATCAAAATGGCGGCAGAAGCGGCAGTGTAGAAGAAAAAGGAAGTGTTTGGCAGGAGGGGGGTGAAAGGGCACGAAGGGGAGGTCTCTGTCGAAAGCTGGCATGGGCAAACTTGGACCTTCCAGGTGTTTTGGACTACAACTCCCACCATACCTAGCGGCCTCGGGCTCTTTTCCTCCCCCCCACTCAGCCATTTAAGCAGGAAAGGGCCTCAACCTGTTAGGAATGGTGGGAGTTGAAGTCCAAAGCACCCAGAGTGCTGAAGTTTTCCCAAACCTGTTTTAGGGACCTTAAAGTGTTGAGCCTCCTTCCAACATTGTGATTCTGGATAGAAAACAAACAACAACATAACATAACATTGTTTGAGTCCAGAGTGCTCTCTGGGTGTAGGTGAACTACAACTTCCAAACTCAAGGTCAATTCCCAAGCAAACCCTTTCAGTACTTTCTGTTGGTAATGAGAGTTCTATATGCCAAGTTTGGTTCAATTCCATTGTTGCAAATGTTCAGGGTGCTCTTTGATTGTGTGTTAACTATAAATCCCAGAAACTGTAACTCCCAAATGTCAAGGTCTATTTTCCCCAAACTCCACCTGTGTTCACATTTGGGCATATTGAGTATTCATGCCAAGTTTGGTCCTGATCCAACATTGTTTCAGTCCAGAGTGCTCTCTGGATATAGGTGAACTACAACTCCAAAACTCAAGGTCAATGCCCACCAAACTCTTATAGTATTTTCTCTTGGTGATGGGAGTTCTGTGTGGGAAGTTTGTGTCTTTCTGCCATTCCTGCCAGGATATCTATGTTGTGTTCATCGAAACAGGTCCAGGTTTCACACTGAGTGTATAAATACATTTAAAAACATATTAACTATATGTATTACTGTGTTAGAGTGTCATTTTGTGTCATTTTGGTTGGTGGTGTGCCCCAGGATTTGGTAAATGTAAAAAATGGGCCGTGGTTCAAAAAAGGTTGAAAAACACTGATTTATGGTGATTGTGTTGATGTGAGTACTGTGCATTGTTGGGTAAGTTTAAAGATGTTGAGGTGGGAACATCTGACTTGCACGACAAACAAGAGTTGGATGTCCTGTGACAGCAACCACCGAGTTTCACAAGCAAAAGATTGATAGACTGATTCAGGATGAGCGTCGTATCAGTCAGAGAGAAATTTCAAGCAAGTTAAAGAGCACATTCTAAGGATTAGAACATAAGAACATAAGAAGAGCCATGCTGAATCGGGCCTCAGCCCATCTAGTCCAGCATTCTGTGTCACACAGTGGCCCACTAGTTGTACACAGGGATCTCTAGCAGAAAGGAGGGCAAAACCCTCACCTGCTCCCGACCCCCCACAACCAGTACCCGAGGAAATCCTGCCTGCCTCCATCAACACAGAGGTGGCACTTGGATGTCCATTTCAGTAACTACTGATTATTTCTGCATCTGATTTATTTAAATGTTCCCATCCAAACCCAAACAATGAAGGTGGAGGCATTACTTTTCATTCAACCGTCGTAGATTATGCAATGCTTTTTATATGAAATAAATAACTAATATAATCTACTATAACACATTTGTTGGTAATTTTTTGTTTGGTTGTTGTTTCTGACATAGTTACCCTACTATGACATGATACTGTTTCCATCACACCAAATCAATATGACACCTGATCAAAACATTTATGTTCTTATTTGAAAACTTTTCTTTAATGCAGGAGACTTGCTTGCTTTATTTCTCTCCCTACTAGATGGTAAACTATCTAAACTATATACTCCGTGAGCTGCCCTTGTCGCCCATTCAGAAGCAGCCCTGCAGCGCCTCACACCCTGCTTTGCAGCAGCTGCAGAGCTGATTGGGCTGGAAGTCAGCCTGAAGAAAAAGGAAGTCCTCTACCAGCCCGCATCACAGGAAGAACACCGTCATCCCCACATCAGCATAGACAAATCTATGCTTAAGTCAGTTCAGCAGTTCACCTACCTGGGAAGCACCATCTCTTCAGACGCCAAGATTGACAAAGAGATAGATCACAGATTAGCAAATGCATATAGTGCATTTGGAAGGCTTCACGAAAGAGTCTGGAGCAACAAGCACCTGAGGCAAAGCACCAAAATCAGTGTGTACAGAGCTATTGTACTGTCTATTCGCCTCTATGGGTCTGAAACATGGGTCACCTATCGGCAACACCAACGACTCCTCGAATGCTTTCATCAGCGCTGTCTTCGCACAATCTTAAATATACACTGGACCGACTATGTGACTAATGTTGCTGTCCTTGAGCAAGCAGGGATCACCAGCATTGAGGCCATGCTATTGGGAACACAGCTGCACTGGGAAGGGCACGTCTCTAGGATGGAAGACCACCGCCCCCCCCCCCCAAAGATAATACACAATGGTGAACTCACCACGGGTCAGCGCAAGGGAGGTGCCCCCAAAAAGAGATATAGGACTACCTGAAACAACATCTCAGGCTCGGCCAGATTGATCACCAACAATGGTCCACCCTGGCCTCACATCGGGAGGCATGGAGACGCACTATCCACAATGCTGCGGCCTCTTTCGAAAAGACACGCCGAACAGGTCTCGAAGAGAAACGACAACGCAGAAAGAACCTCAACTTGGAAACAACATCACCCAAGGAGACTTTCTGCTGTGCTTTCTGCAACCGAACTTGCCTATCTCAGATTGGCCTTTTTAGTCATCAATGCGCTTGTAAAAAGCGTGGGATGAGTCCTTCCTAAGAATCTTCGTTCGTGAAGTAATGCCGAGAGAGACTAGATGGTGCTAAACCTGAAATAATACTAACGTGCTCATTCATCATTTAACAAATAAAGTTATCGTACATAAAGTTTGTCATGGAAATTAGAAACAACATTCTAAATGTGTGTTATATTGCGTCAAATTATTTTGCATTACACTTAAGTTTATCCACTGCAGTAAATGTGAATTATAAAGAGACACCTGGCATAACAAGCCGCCTCATTTATTGAGAGAGCAATTTCAGTAGCACAAGGAAGCCGATTTCCTTTGTATTATTCATAAATAATCCAGGTGAAAACAGAGGTGTCTCTCAAGAGGTCAACTCACATTTCAAAATCAAAATATTCATTTTTTTCACTGTATTATAAAAAAAAACCCTATTGGAAATGATGGCTGTTTTGATGTATCAGGAATTCTTACTGATACGGAGCCAGTGCGATAAATTCTGTTCTTTTTTGTGTGGATGTAATTTGCTTTAATTAATTCTGCCGTTTAAAAGACCAAAAGAAAAAAGCACAAGTAAAATAACACAAACCATTTCATAATCATGCAAAGAAACGATAATGCATATAATGAATCAATTGCACAAACTATTAAAAAAGCAGGTCGGGTATTTGCACTTCAAATACATTTAAAGAGGAAACAGTTATTTGGTGTGCTTTTTTTTGCCAGTGCTATTATGATTGCGATTTGTGCTAAAAATAACAATACATTTTTCATAACATCTAGAACAGCATTCCTCAACCTGGGGGTTGGGACCCCTGGGGGGGGGGTCATGAGGGGATTTCAGAGGGGTCACCAAAGACCATCAAAAGACACATATTTCTGATGGTCTTAGAAATCCCTTTGGCAGAGAAGGCTGAAATCTCTCTGCCTGTATTTTTCTTCCTTTTTGGAAACAGACAGCGAATCCTCTCACTAAAAGCCCACCTCCCACTGTGATTATTGGTGAACTATAAACCCCTGTAACTACAACTCCCAAATGTCTATGCCTATTTTCCCCAAACTCCACAGTGTTCGCATTTGGGCATACTGAGTATTCGTGCCAAGGTTGGTCCAGGTGCATCATTGTTTGAGTCCAGAGTGCTCTCTAGATCAGTGTTTCCCAACCTTTTTTGAGCTGCGGCACACTTTTAACATTACAAAAAAAATCCGGGGGCACACCACCAACTAAAATGACACAAAATGATACTCTAACACAGTCAAGAACGGCTGGGGGATGGTGGCCTGCTGGGAGCAGCTGCTGGGAGTGCCGAAGCCGGGGGCGGGGCATGGCACGGCCTGGCTCCGCCCCCTCCCCCCAGCTTCAGCTCTCCCACAGCTTCACCAGCCTTGAGGGGGCAGTGCCAAGCCAGCGGTGGCAGAGCCAGCACAATGCTAGCTTGGCACTGCCCCTCTGGTTGGCGATGCTGTGGGAGAGCTGAAGCCGGGGGGAGAGGGTGGAGCCAGGCCGTGCCATGCCCCACCCCCTCCCTCCAGCTTCAGCTCTCCCACAGCTTCGCCAGCCTTGAGGGGGCAGTGTGAGTGAGGGGTGGGAGTCATGGCCCCCGTTCCCAGTGCCGCTCTCTGCCATGACTCCCACCCCTCGCTCGCTGAAGCTGTGCAGAGGAGCATGAGCAGTGGATGGGCCTCCGCGTGGCTTCAGCGAGCGAGTCATGGCGGATAGGAGGCTGGCTGTGCCACGAGAAAAGCTCTCTGCTCCCCCCTTCCTTCCCCCCTCCTCCTGCCTAACTCCTGCTGCTTGGGCGCCCCAGCCCTTCTTCTTTTTCTTTGCCGCTTTGCCCTTCCTCCTCCCCAACCAAGCAGCAGGAGTTCAGCAGGAGGAGGGGGAAGGAAGGGGGCCAGAGAGCTTTTCTCACGGCACAGCAGGAGGTCCATCACGGCATACTACTGTGCCGCGTCACAGCGGTTGGGAAACACTGCTCTATATGTAGGTGAACTACAACTCCAAAGCTCAAGGTCAATGCCCACCAAACCCTTCCAGTATTTTCTGTTGGTTGTGGGAGTTCTGTATGCTCTTTGATTGTAGGTTAACTATAACTCCCAGAAACTACAACTCCCAAATGACAAAATCAATCCCCCGAACCTCACCAGTATTCAAATTCGGGCGTATCGGATATTTGTGCCAGATTTGATCCAGTGAATGAAAATACATCCTGCATATCAGATATTTACATTATGATTGATAAGAGTAGCAAAATTATAGTTATGAAGTAGCAATGAAAATAATTATATGGTTGGGGGTCACCACAACATGAGGAACTGTATCAAGGGGTCGTGGCATGAGGAAGGTTGAGAACCACTGGTCTAGAATCATAGAATCAGACTTGGAAGAGAGCACAAGATACATCCAGTTCAAAACTCTCTTCCATGAAATTACAAAATCAAAACACTTCCAACAGATGACCATCCCAGGCCCGGATTACCCATAAGGCCAGACTAGGCCATGGCCTCGGGTGGCAGATTTTGCGGGGCAGCGGATTTGACCCCCTGAAAACATAATTTTTTTAATAAAAAAACCCGCCCCCTCGCAGCGCTTTCCCCCTGCCCTCTCCTGAGAGAGTCATCATACCTCGGGAGAGGATGGGGGGAGAGCGCTGCGAGGGGGCGGGGAGGAGGGACTGGCGCCCTCCCCTTGCATGGGCCGCCCCCTTGCAAAGGAAGGAGGCGAGGAGAGGGAGGAAGGGAAGCTCCGCCAGCGGCTTCCCCTTCCTCCTCCTCCCCCTGGCCGCCTCCTTCCTTTGCAAGATGCGGCCCAGGCGGCCCAGGAGGAGGGCGGGACTTCCCTTCATCCTCCTCGCCTTCCTTTCGGTCACGGGAGGAGGAGGTGGACGGAAGCCGCACGGCACTGCTCGTGGGGCTTCGTCCACCTCTCCTCCCCTCCTCCCGAAAAGGAAGGCGTGAGGTGGACGGAGGCCCGTGGGGCCGGGGCTGCTGCCGCACATGCGCAGCAGCGCCCTGGGGGCGTGGCTTTCCGTGCCCTGGGGGCGTGGCTTTCCGCGCCCTGGGGGCGTGGCTTTCCACACCCTGGGGGGGGCGGCGCGAGGCGTCTTGGCCTCGGGCGGCCGAAGAGCCTAATCCGGGCCTGGACCATCCAGCTCTGTTTAAAAACCTGGCGATAGAATGAGCCCACTACACTTCAAGGCAACATATTCCACTGCTGAAAAGCTTTTTTTCATCAGAAAATTTCCCCCCAATGTTCCTCATCTCTTTCCCTGTCGTTTGCATCCATTGCTCTATGTCCCAATCCCTGAAGCAGCAGAAATCAAGTTTCTGCCAGACAACACAACATCCTTTCAAATATTTAAAATTCAAAAATCATGTCACCTCTTAACCTTCTCTCCACCAGATTATATATACCCAACTCCATTGGGACATAGTTGCCAGATATTTTACCATTTGACTGCCCCTCTTGTTATATCTGTTGTTGCTGACTCAAGGCAATCTGAAGTCAAAATTCAGGGCAGGGGCCGGATAAATGGCCTTGGAGGGCTGCATATGGCCTGTGAGCAGTAGTATGGGGCCTTCTGTTCTAGCCTAACATGATCTACAAAGAATATGAATACTTTAAGCCATGTCTTAAAAGGTTTTTCTCATCCCTTCCCACCTGGTTCTCCTTACTAAAAATGCCATGGATTGAGAGGCACCACCTGAGCTCTGCGAGTGCAGCATTTTCCCGAATGAAGCAGAGAGTGATTGAGGATTGTAACATCCGTATGGATACCAAGGTGCTTGTTTATAAAGCTATTGTCCTCTCAACCCTGCTATATGCCTGTGAAACGTAGACCAGGCCCAGATTAATGGTTTGTAGCGCCCTAGGCCACACTCTCTAAATGCCACCCCCGGGGGTGGGGCTGCTTGATGGGGTGGGGCCTCTTGCGGGGGCAGAACCGGCGCGAGGGAGGAGCCGGGTCCCGCCCCTAGGGCGACTGACGTGGCTTCCGCCGCCGCCTCGCTCGCACGGGTGAGCGAGGCGGCGGCGGGGGAAGTCACATCAGTCGCCCTAGGGGCGGCAGGGCTTCCCCCCGGCTCCTTCTCCCTCACATTGGCGGGTGCCCGCGTGAGCAAGGAGGCGGCGGGGGAAACCACGTCAGACACCCTAGGGGCGGTGGAACTTCCCCCGGCTCCTTCTCCCTCGCCCCTTCTCAGTGCGCAGGCGCAGAAGCAAGCGCCCGTAGATCGGACTAAATTTTTTAAAAGTTTTTTTCAATTTTGGGGGGGGTCCGGATCTCCTGCCTCCCTCATAGCTGCCGCCCTAGGCCATGGCGTAGAGTGGGTTTATGGGTAATCTGGGCCTGATGTAGACTATCTACAAACGTCACATGCAACTCCTGGAACAATTCCATCAGTGTTGCCTCTGAAAAATTCTGCAAATCTCCTGGGAAGACAGGCAGACAAATGTCAGCGTGCTGGAAGAAGCAAAGACCACCAACACTGAAGCGATGGTCCTCCACCATCAACTCCACTGGACTGGCCATGTTGTCTGAATGCCCGACCACCGTCTCCCAAAGCAGTTGCTCTACTCCGAGCTCAAGAACAGGAAACGGAATGTTGGAGGACAGGAAAAGAAATTTAAAGATGGTCTCAAAGCCAACCTTTAAAACTGTGGCATAGACACAGAGAATTGGGAAGCCCTGACCCTTGAATGCTCTAGCTGGAGGTCAGCTGTGACCAGCCGTGCTGCGGAATTCAAAGAGGCACGAATGGAGGGCGAAAGAGAGAAACATGCCAAGAGAAAGCCATGTCAAGCCAACCCAAACCGGGGCCACCATCCAGCAGGAAATCTATGCCCTCACTCCAGGAGAAAACGCAGGTCAAGAATAGGGATCCACAGTCACCTACGTACCCATCGCCAGTACACCGAACTTGGAAGACAATCTTACTCGGTCAACGAGGGATTGCCTAAGTAAGTAAGTAAGTAAGTAAGTAAGTGAGTAAGTAAGTAAGTAAGTAAGAGATGCATATGCTCTACCATTGATTCCTCCTACACCTACTTCTCTGTCAGGTTAATAGAAGGAAAGTGGTGATTCTTATGTTCAACATATATTGCCAGGTGTCTCCTGAAAATCTGAGACTTGCCTCCGAGAACCACAAGGTGTCACTACAATTCCACATCACGAGCCAGAACAGATCCCATTCATGATTACGAGAATCATGTATTCCCGATAGGGGCATTTAGGCTTTGGCGTGAGACATCACTGGTGCCCCCACAAAGGGCTTTAATTGGCAATTACGCCATTTGAAACACCAGGAATGTTACCTGATCAAGTTAAGCAAGGATGCCAGTTTTAACTGGCACAATGTATAAGATGAAGGCTAAATAGCAGCAATTTGGAATGTGTTGTCGAAGGCTTTCATGACTGGAATTGCTGGGTTGTTGTGAGTTTTCTGGGCTATATGGCCATGTTCCAGAAGCATTCTCTTCTGACATTTCACCCACATCTATGGCAGGCATCCTCAACCTCTGAGGATGCCTGCCATAGATGGGGCAAAACATCAGGAGAGAATGCTTCTGGAACATGGTCATACAGTTTAGAAAACTCATAGCAACCCAGCAATTTGGAATAATTACGCAGAGAGAGAATTTCAAGAAACATTCTATCGGAAGAGCAATGCCTTAATACTTTCATAATACTTGCTCAACTTGTATATATGTAAGGGAGGAAAAATCCCTGCAGAATGATAAGCATGAGGCAGAGTTTCTTATCAAAATTATTTTGTAGAGCAGGGATGGAAAATGTGCAAGCTTCCAATGTCAACTCCATGACCCATCAGCCCTAGACACTGGTGAGGAAAGCTGGGCAATGCAGAAAAAATTACAGCATTTAAGTCACGGGTGGGCAATTATTTTTTCCAAGGGGCCACACGAGAGCCAAAAAATATTATGGAGGGCCGCACCTAAAGGCGGAACTACATTCTAATCTACATTATTTATTTATTTACTATATTTTACACATCATTAATATTAACATATTAATATATCAAGAAATACTCATATATTATTATTAATATCATAATTACTATATTATAGTATATATATATATAGACATTATATATTGAAATTATAATATAACATTATTATATTATATTATTATTATGAAATTATTATAAAATAATAGAAATCACTAAAATAAAATAAAATAAAATTCAAGAAGGCAAGGTGCGAACCAAGATGAAGGCTGGCATCCTGAAGAGGGGAAGGATCCCAAGATAGAATGGCCCAATGACCCCAGTCCAGGGGATGGCAAAGCGGACCCAGTTGCCTCCGCAGCAGAGGAGAGCAGAGCAGCAGGCGATCGGAGGCTGCAGGCCTCCACCCGCTCTCGCCCCCAGCCGTTCCACAGCTGATCGCCCTGCTATGGAGTGCCTGCCATCCCTGGAGGGGATCCGGGCCTGCAGGGGGAGCACTCGGCGATCTGAGGTGGCTGTTCGCCCTGGCGATCCGGAAGACGATCAAGTCTTCCGGGTCGCCAGACGATAAGCCCCCGCAGGTCGCGGAGTGCTCCCCGCTGCAGGCCCGGATCCCCTCCAGGGATGGCAGGCACTCCAAAGCCGCCACTCCTCCAGCTTAACTGTCGACACAGGTCCCACAGAGCCCGCGATGGGATGGCAGCAGCGGCACCCCTTCCTCTTGGCCCCGCCCCCAACACCCTTCTTCCCGGGCTGGATGGAAGCGGCTGCCGGGCCGGATCCGGCCTCCGGGCCATAGGTTGCCCACCCCTGATTTAAGTACTAAGTTTAAATTGACAAATTCTGTTATGAATAGTTGTGCCAAACCACTGGATTCAATCCTTTAAAAATAGCAAAATAACAGAACC
>JARBWK010002536.1:0-14821 GCA_030556195.1 Anolis apletophallus
TTAACTACAGCTGTTATGAGACTGTGAACATAGACATTAAAAAGAGTAGCCACGGTCTTCATGTGCAATAGCAAATAAAAATAAATAACAATAAACTGAAATAAGTCTATTTCAAAATCTAAATTGAGTCACTCCTGAGGATTTTTACCATGATTTGATTTGGTTCCTTCCTTCATTTTTTTGTTGAGGAAGTGACCAAAGTGTTAGAAAAGAGGCCCCATTCTTAATTCGTTTCTGGTATCTTTCAGCAGTGCTGTTGACGTCCTACTCATTTCCATAGGATTTAAAGAAGAGAAAAGAATGATTTTTGTTTCCACATCTCAATTCAGTAAAGCAGTGCAATATGATGAGCATGATAGCTGGTTTACCAGACAAACAAAAGTCCTTTAATCAAGCATGAGGAGACAAAGAGTCTACATAGCACAGATGGGCAGTTAATTTCCTTTCCATTGCATTTGCAATGTTCTCAATGATATTGTAGCAGCTGTGATGAGAATGGTGGATGTCCCTAATCTATGCTCCATTTAACTCCTGGAATGCTAAAAAGCGTCACATTGTGTAGGAAATGAAAACTCCCTTTCAACAATGCAGCCTAGCATCCCAAAGCAATGTTAAGTGCTTTAATAATTTTTGGTTTAATTTTTTTCTGCAAATGTCCAATTCATGGTGTTCGACTACCAAAGTAACCCCTATAGATGTTCCGTAATAATTTTAACAGTTTGCCATTTCACATAAATTGTAGAAAATAATTGTGCGTGTATCTGCCATTCTGGTGGCATTTCCCCCCAGTGCAAAACATAGCATATAAAGAACTTTCTCAAGACTGTTTTTAGTGGTGTGAGGAATGGATGGACAGATTGCAATTGCTGTCAACCCTAGCTAGCTAGTACATCTAATGATAAGAAGCTATAGGAACCATAGCTAGACAAAATACATATAGAGGACCACAAACTCCAGCATCACTGAATTACAGAGAAACTCATTAGATTTCAGCTTGGAAAGTATATGGTGAGAGATTAAACCAGATGAGAAGTGGATGTCATTTCCTTCCTGTAGCCTCCTGTGCATTATACATTGCTGAAGAAAACAATCAGATGGATACAGGTGCATGTGAGAGGTTGCTCTTTTATTTTCATTTTTGAAAATTACTGTTTTGCTTTTCTAGGGTTGGGGATGGAAGTGATCTGGCCACAGTGGTCCACACTCTTGTTACATCTTGAATAGATTATTGCAACGCACTCTATGTGGAGTTGCCTTTGAAGACTGTTCACAAACTCCAACTAGTCCAACTGGAGCATACCACCCCCCCTGCTATGTCAGCTTCACTGGCTGCCGATCCAGTTCCGAGCAAAATTCAAAGTGCTGGTCTTGACCTATAACATCCTATATGGTTCTGGCCCAGTGTACCTGTCTGAACATATCTCCTTCTACGTTCCACCTTGGAGTTTAAGATCTTCTGTGGAGACCCTGCTCTTAGCCCCGCCTTTGTCACAAACACAGTTAGCAGGGATGAGGAATAGGGCCTTCTCAGTGATTGCTCCCCACCTGTGGAACTTGCTCCTCAGGGAAATTAGGTTATCGTCTTCCCTCCCCTTTCTTCAGAAAGAATTTGAAAATGTGGATGTGGGACCAGGCCTTTGGATAATTATGTTGACAATGATGACAATTGCTATGGTAATGGACTATGGCCAAGCTTGATGGAATCTCCAACCACAGAATTTGGCTAGATAAGGCCACAGGGCTGTTATACTTAAGCATATTTTAAATTTAATTGACTTAATTTTTTTACCATATGCAAGTATTGGTTTTTATTATGTATTTTATTATGTGTACATGGAGGCATTAAATCGTTGCCAGCTGGAAGTTGCCCTGAGCGCACCCCCGGGGGGGGGGGGGGTAAGAAGGATGGGGTACAAATATTTGAAATAAGTAATAAATAAATCAATGTTACACTCAGCATCGCTTACATGTTTGACTTACCAGAATCAGGTCCTCTGAGTGGACATGTAGTTATCAGTATGGAATTCAAATGATAAAATGATAAAAAAAATTACTGTAGACAGATTTAACCCATCTCACCTATCTTATATGTGCACATACTCAAGAGATAAATAAGCATCTGGGGATATAGCAAACTATTTCTACCTGAGACAGATCACTGAATTATCTATCCCAGACCACTTATACACTGCCAAATAATCCAGATTATATAAATTAAAGGTTTACATTGCCATATAATCCGGTCCAAAGCAGATAATTTGGATTTTTATATGGTTGTGTAGAAGAGGTCCTAGTGATACTGACTAGAGGTGATTTTTCAGGTATGAATTTTCAGGAATGATGCCGTTATTGTCTCCAGAACCCACTGCATGGAGGGTTGGTTCCTTTATATTATCCCAGCAAGTAGCACAGAGTTAATGACATCATAGAAGCTGACAATACCCCATAGCCAATCTATTACAATGCCTGCTGTTGTATGCAACTATCTTGGCAATTTAATTTCTATTTAAAATTATCTAATACATGATCATCTGATCTACTATTTTGAGCTGCCACATTGATCTGAATATAATTTCCTTTATTTTAAATTCAAGTATTCAAAAAATAAGTCATGTAAAGATCAGTCAGAAAGTCAAGGAAATATTTGCTCATGTGCTTTGTGTTTTCATGGTGTTTGAAAGCATGATACTTTAAACTAATGGTCCAGTTAATTAATTCTAAATTGCACTGGAAATCCCCCTGATGTACTTATAGCCTCTACATTTACATCAAATGAGTTCTTCATGATTAATGTTATTACAGTAATTACAAAAAGAATGAATAAGGATGAGGTTATTATTCTGAAGAGGTACTAGTTTCATTAAACTTTTTTCATTATCACAAAACACTGCCTGTAAATCAACTCTATCATGTCCAAAACACGAATGGACCCCAACTTATGGCAGCAAGGGGGCATGGAAGCATTTGAAATCCCCTCCATACTACACAGTTGTAGTACTTTGCATGCATAATTATAGTACTTTGATATCACAGACTCCATAGTTACATAACTACAAAGCTCAGGATTCTATAGGAGGCAACACTGACTTCTAGGGCAAAGGTATCATGTACAGCTTGGATGAGTGATTGCTGGTAAAAGACACAGCAGTAGAACAGCAACTCCCTCAGCTGAAGGAACATCTATAGAAGGAACTAGCTGAACCCGGCACGCGTTGCTGTGCCCTATTTAGGAGATGGGGGAAAGTCTGAGTATGTAAGGGTTCGAAATGATGCTACTTATGGTCTTGGTGGGTGTGTGCATGTGTATATGTGTGTATGTAGTGTATATATGTGTGTGTATATGTATATATGTGTATGTATGTTTATATATGTATACGTGTGTATGGTACTGTATATGTTTGTGCATGTGTACATACACATGAGGGGGGGGTGGGGGAAGAAGGGGTCTGAGGCTGAGAGGAAAAGAAGGGGTTTGAGGGTGAGGGGGAGAAGAGAAGGAGCCTGGGGCTGACGTGGGGGAGGGGTGTTTGGGGCCATAGGCTGAGGGGAAGAAGGAAAGGCCCTGAGGCTGATGGAGGAAAAGAAGGGGGCTGAGGAGGGAAAAGAAGGCGGCAGCAGCGACCCCGGTCCTTTCCTTTTCACCCTCTGCCATCCGGAGGGCAGTAGCGGCGAGGGCAGCGTCCCCACGCCTCGTCCGTGGCGGCTGCCATATTTTCTTGTGGCACTTCGGGCCAGGAGGGGCTCCTGGGGCTCTCCGGGAAGCAGCTCTGAAAATGCCCCAGAAAACTACAAAGAACATGGCGGCGAACAGCTTCCTGTCCGGCCCGAAAAGGCTCCGACGGAGTCATTCCGTCAGGAAAGGGTCCGTCGGAAACTGATGCTCGGCATTGTTTGGGTGTCAGTTTCCGGCCGGACCCTTTTCCTGACGGATCGACTTCCGTCGGAGCCTTTTCGGCCGGACCGGAAGCTGTTCGGGCGCCATTTGTTTTTGTAGTTTTCTGGGGTCTTTTCAGTGCTGCTTCCCCGGAGAGCCCCAGAAGCGACCGATGCTTTGGAGAGCGGCTGCGGGTCTCCCTCTGTGAGGCGGCGGAGGAGGCGGGTTGGTCGCCGCCGGTGTGGCGGTGAAGTTGCTGGTGTGTGGGGAGAGAGGGATGGGATGGGTTGGGGGAGTCAGAGTGCGCAGTGTGTGTGCTCACCCTCTGTCCTGCGTTGTGGGGTGGTGGGGGTTGTAGTGCGCCTGCGCGATGGCTCTCGCTCTGTTCTGCGCTTGTGGCCAGCGCAGAACGGGAGCCAATGGGCGGTTTTTGGGGGCTGATTTTGGGGGTTGTAAGGTAGGAAGGTGGTTTTTTTGTGTGATGGCAATACCTTGTGGTTTGTGGGATTGTGTCTCGTTGGATTGGTGTTTCTGGGGGGCGTAGTTTGGCCGTGCATAAAGTCCTTTGCACGACCGTGTCTCCTTTATATATATAGATGACTACTCAGTCTGCTAAACAAATACAAGAGACTTTGGATGAGCAGGTTGAGGAGAAGTTAAGTGATCCTGAATTTGTGCAGTTAAGGAGAGAAAGATTTCAGCTGCAAAGATCACTGGGGTTAGCTGAGAAGAGTGCCAACAACAGGTAATATCTGTAAAAATAGGATTTAAGAGTTTGTTACCTGGCTGCAGCATCAGTGCTTGAACCAGGATCCTTGACCTCTCATGCTCTCAGGAACCTGGAGTTCCGTTGGACATCGGCTTTGGAATTGGGGGCTCAGCCTTGCATCTTGGATATTTCTGGTAATTGGCTCTTAACTTTGGAATTGACATTAGGATTTCCCTCTTCAATATTGCTTTGGGTGTTTGGCATCTTTATGGATGATTTTGCTAGGCCTCAGACTATTTGGATATGCCCTGCCTGCATTTGGGGGGACATGGCCTTGACACCAGGGAAAAGGAGGAGTCTGCTCTGGTCCTGCTTGTCATGAACCGAGATGTTCTGGTTATTCTTTTGATCAAGGGGACAAATGCGACGGGATAGTCAATGACATGCAAATAGACAAGAGAAGACCAAATTTGGATTTTTAAACACTATGCATGTGACATTTATTAAAATATATACAGTATAAGTTGCAACAATCACGTTTGAGCATAAAAGCATAAAAAGGAATACAATGCAATAAATCAGGTATTATATATAAATATTAAAAGAAACATAGAATCACATTGAACATTTAAACCCTTAAACCACAACCACTCTAAGTATAATATAAAGAATTGATTCAAAAGAGACTAATCACCTTAAAGATTTGATTTGAGTAAAGCACAGCAGCATTTAATCAGCAAATAGGAACATTTCTTAACAACATGCATACCTTAAACACACACACACACAGCAAGCAATCACAAGTTCACACATACACATACACACACATGTTGCATTCATACCTTCAAAGCATCTTAAGAGCATTCATACCTTACACATACGCACGCACGCATGCACACACATTCATATTGCATTCATTCTGCATCCATACTTACATACATACACTGAGGTAGATGGTGTCGCTTTCCCCAAGTCCATGGCTAGGGGATTTGGGATGAGGTGTCGTCCCCCCCCCCCCCAAATCCATAGCCAGGCGACTTTCAGAGAGAGAAGCTGGATGGTTCCCCGTCTGGACCAGAGAACCAACAACTTAGTGGCGAAACCTGGGATCTTATATTCATTTTCCTATATTGCACTCATGCATGGCCAAAACTGACAGTTATTAATTTGATCCCATTCTTCTGTTATTACTCCATTGTTTGAAGCCAATGGCATGTCGGCCACACTCTGTTCATGCTTAGGTTTGTTCCGTACTTCTTCTCAAACTTGAGTGCTTTCCAAGATAAAGGAAAACCCCACTTCTCTCTGCCAAGTCTTCAGGCCCTCCTCCTCCCAGCATGCATTGCAGATCTCCATGTTTCTCTGGCCTATCTAACACAACTTTGGTTCACATACTTCAGCCATACATATTCACGCATATCACGCTTTCCTTACATATTCCCCCTCTTGATATCCAATTTACATATTTGGATATCATATTTGTGTTATATTGCTCCTAATTGCGGTGAAGCTACGTTCAAATCAACCGGCTGGACAGGGTGGACCCTCTCTTAAAGATCCCACCGCTGCCGCCAATATGTGACCACTCCACTTCTTGACCGGCCTCAGACTGGACAATCTTTCTATGTCCACACTGCTGACCTCCAATCCAAGGAAACCTCGAAGTTACCTCAGCAACTTCACGTTTATTGGCAGGGTACTGTCTCACCCCTTCACCATTTAACTGACTGGAGTTTTAAAACTTCTCAGTGACCACTTGACCACGCTGCCACCATTTATCCGGCTGACCACTGACTTTGAGGGCCACCACCAATAAAAGAATCAGGAGAGGTGTTTTCCTTTTAAGATGCAAACAATTTATTTTGACACAAATGGGTACAATCTTGGTTGGTTTCAAACTTCCTTAGAGGCACAACTTTTTCTGTTACATAACACAATGGGGACCTATTATAGGGTTTCCACTAAACCTCTATAAACCCCTGCAACTTTAACTAGGGTCTCTATACCCTTTAACTGGACTGCTCACTAGCAGACCTTAAGACACACACTAACACTGGACCGTTCTCTTTCAGTCCTTAGGACACTCTCAACTAGAACATAACTCCTCCCCTCTCATTTGGCAGTTGGCTTCCCGCTCTTTTCCAACTGTAGAATTCAAACCTGAACATTCTACTAGCCTCTAGCCCTGGTTGCCATGGCGACAGCTCTTCTAAGCTTCTGCCATGCCTCCCTTCTGTTTCACCCACAGAAACAAACCATAGAACATTCAAAACAACATACATTTTAACACATGTCACACAACATTTACACACAAATAATCAACATCATTACATTACCTTCCTTCCTCCCGAAATTATTTTTAATTCTCTCTGTCCAGAGTGAATTAAAAATAATGCCGTTAGCAAGACATTATATAATCTTATACATTTCACATATACATTTATACTTACACAACTATATACAAACCATATCCATTCTGTAATCTGAATTTAAGTAACTCTCGATAAAGAGTCAGCTACTACATTCGATTTGCCTTTCACATGCACTACCTTAAAATCGTAGTCTTGCAAGAGTAAACTCCATCTTAAGAGTTTGTTGTTAGTACCCTTAACATTACTCAGCCATTTTAATGGCGCATGATCCGTCTGCAAAACAAACTTCCTGCCCCACAGATATGGTCTCAGTTTTTGAATCGACCACACTATGGCGAGACATTCTTTCTCGATGGTAGAAAGACTACTTTCTCTCGGCAATAGCTTTTTACTTAAAAACATTACAGGATGCTTTTCCCCATCCTCGTCAGCTTGACTTAAAACCGCTCCCAAACCTGTTTCTGATGCGTCGCACGTTAATATAAATGGACGATCAAAATCTGGAGCTTTCAACACTGACTGTGATGTTATGGTCTGTTTTAACTTGTCCATTGACTCCTGACATTGTGGTGTCCACACTACAACATTTGGACATGCCTTCTTGGTTAAGCCTGTCAATGGAGTCGCCAATTCGCTAAAATTTGGGATAAACCTTCGATAATAACTGGCTAATCCCAAAAAGGACCGAACCTGTTTTTTGGTTTTGGGTATCGGCCACTTGTGTATCGCCTCCACCTTAGTAGGTTCTGGACCAATCATACCACTTCCCACCATGTGTCCTAGGTACTTGGACATTCGATTCCCTAAACGACACTTGGGTGCTTTTACTGTTAACCCTGCTTCTTTCAGTCGAAACAGCACCTGGTCTAGATGTTGTAGGTGTTCTTCCCAGGTATTGCTAAATACACCTATGTCGTCCATGTATGCCACACAGAAGTTACTCATACCCCCCGAGTATCTTATCTACTAATCGTTGGAAAGTGGCTGGGCTGTTTTTAAGTCCAAATGGTAAGACATTGAACTGATGTAACCCTTTATGGGTTCTAAAGGCCGTTTTCTCCCGGTCTCTGGGATCCATTGGTATCTGCCAAAAACCCTTGGTGAGATCTAGGCTACTGATGTAATTGGCTCTCCCCATTTTTTTCTAACAGGTCGTCTAACCTTGGCATAGGGTATGTATCGGTTTGCGTCACCTCGTTTAACCGTCTATAATCAACACAAAACCTTATTGTGTTGTCTGGTTTTTGAACTAACACGACGGGTGATGCCCAAGGACTACTGGATGGTTCTATAATCCCCATATCCAGCATTTCCTGAACTTCTCTATCAACACACTCCACGAGTTTCCCTGTGACTCGATAGGGAGTAGACGCAATGGGTAAGGCGTCTCCTGTTATAATTTGATGTTGCACCCCTTCTACTCTTCCCGGTAAATCCAAAAACAAATTTTTATACTTATGGAGCAGTTCTCTAAGTTGCTCCTGCTGTTTGCAAGTCAGCCCTTCATCAAGCTTTACCTGACTCACACTCTTGTCAGCCTTCCTATTCCCTTCCCAGAAATGAAACGATCCATTTACACCTTCATTAACTATTATACATACATCTACTGATCTTTCAACATAAGGTTTAAGCGAGTTAACATGCACCAGTTTTTCCAGTCCTGATTGTAATTCTTGTATCAAGTAGTTAACTCTGCTGGCACGCTTAACAACTGTCCATGGTCCTGTCCATTTCAATTGAAGTTTGTTGACTCTTTCCGGGATCAAATATAGTACTTTATCACCAACGCCGAAGGATCTCTCTCGGGCTGATTGATCATACCAGGTCTTCTGTTTCTGCTGTGCTGCTGCAAGGTTGTCTTGAGCGATAACTCTTGCCATCTCCATCGTCTCCCGTAAACTCTGTAGATACCGACTCACTGAACTGGCTCTGCAACCGAGGAAGTCTCCCAGTGCTCTCTCACTAGATCCAGCGGACCTCTCGCCTTCCTTCCAAAGAGTAACTCGAAAGGGCTGTATCCTGTACTGCCTTGTGGAGTCTCTCTGCATGCAAACAGGAGTTGCTGTAGTTTCTCATCCCAATCGGCTGGATGTTGTTGAGTGTACGCCTTGATCATTCTTACTAAGGTCTTATTTAGGTTTTCCACAAGACCATTAGTTTGTGGATGGTAAGCAGACGATGTCAGATGTTTAATTCCACACATCTCCAACAGTCTTTCCATCAGTCTTGACGTAAACTGGGTTCCCAAACGAAATCAGTTCTTTGGGATATCCTGTTCTTCCCCATATAGACAACAAGGCGTTCGCTACTGTGGTTGTATCAATATTAGTCAACGCCACTGCTTCTGGGTACCTCGTGGCATAGTCCATCAAAGTAAGGATATACCGACGTCCTCTACGACTTGCCTTTGGTAAGGGTCCCACAATATCGATCCCCACACGATAAAATGGTTCTCCAATTAGTGGCATAGGAATTAGGGGAACCTTGGTCTTGTCTTTTCCTGTTCCGACACGCTGACATGTATCACACGATTGACAAAACTCTTTAATGTGCTGATACATATTGGGCCAAAAGAAATTTCTGGTGATGCGCTGTGTGGTGCGTCGAATTCCCATATGGCCACCTTGTGTGCTTGCGTGTGCCAAATTCATAAGTTGTTCCCTATAAGCTTGGGGCACAACTATTTGTGTACAAGAACTAGTTCCTCCTGGAGACTTTACACACATGGTCTCTACAAATCTTGAAGGATTTTCTTTTGATAAGACTTTCGTCTCATCCTGAGCCGCAGTAAATAAAGATCTCAGTGTTTCATCTGCCTTTTGCTCATTAGCAATATCCTCTTCTCCTGCTCCTGTTTTCACTAACTCTATTATATTTGAACTTGTCTCAGGATTTTCTTCAGGGATAATATCAACTGGTAAACAAGAAACATCTTGCTGTTTAACTGACCTTCAGTTAACTCATCATCTCTTGTTAAATACTTGATCTTCCTTACAATATCATTCCCCAGCAGACAATCAAAAGGAATGTCCTCATATATTGCAAAATCCCAAAATCCTTTCCAATTCTTATATTGATTGGCAAAGACACAACGTCGCACAACACTGCCCCTACTCCTTTTAGTCTAAGCTGAGACACAGGTTTTCTGAATGCCTCTGGCACATGTTCAGGGCGAATCACACAGACCTCCGATCCGGTGTCTCTCCATCCTAATATTTCGTTTTGACCTACTTGAAGTGGTTCAAAGTAGTCATCTCTATCTGTGTCCAACATAACAAAAAGGCATTGTTTTTCTAAGGGATTATGTACTTGCATTGGTTCCAAGAACTCTTTCCTTTATTAGACTCAAGCCCCTTCTCAAAACTCTTTTCTAATATTGAGTTATACATAAGGAAGATTTTTCCTTGCTATGTAGATAACATTGTGCTTTCATATGTCCAAACTTGCCGCATGAAAAACACATTCTCTTAGCCATATCAAAGCTTGACGATTTCCACTACTGAGGGAGCCATCTCTGAGGTAATTTTTCTCCTCAGGCCTTCTGTAACGAGCGTACTCTCCTGCAGCATTTTTAGCCTCTTGATACTGTGGCAACACTTTGTATGGTTTCTTGAAACAATGTTTCTCCACTGGTTTGTAGCCTTCAGCCTTACAAACTCCTTCTCTCAATGTCACCATCTTATCCACCATAAGAGCTGCTTGACTGGGTGTTTCAGGATTCCTTTCTTGAACTAACCATTTATACTCTGAGGGAACATTTTGATAAAACTGTTCCAGGATCATCAGATCCCTAAGTTGCTGAAAACTGGTAATTTGAGCACCTTTTAACCAACTATCGAAATACTGGCTTTGCTTTGATGCTAGCTGACAGAAACTTTCGGTTTTCTCCTTTTCAAGGACCTGAACTTAACTCTGTAATGTTCTGGCGTCAACAGAAGCTTCAGTGGACCTGTTGTTTAAACTTCTGGTAAACCTTGTGGTCCTGTTCTGCCATATCGCTATAAATCTCCAGCAACTGTCCGCAGATCTGTGGTCGTAAATATGTCATCCATCTCTCCTCTTCAATTTCAAAATCATAGCAACATCTTTCAAAAGAAACCAAAAATTTCTCCACACTATCCCCTTTACATACTTCGGGACTCTCCTCAGGAGTTGGTCTATAGAACCTTCTGCCTGCACCTCTTGAACTGGCCTGGCACGCTGAGCGGCAGTCCCTCTCCCAGACTCCACCCTGGCTATTTCTCTTGCAACTCTCTCCTTTTCTCTCTCTCTCTTCTTTCCTTCTCTTCTCTTTCTCTTTGCATCTCTCTCTCCTTTTTCTTCTTTCTCTTCTCTCTCTCTTCTCTTTCTCTTTGCATCTCAAGTTTCATCACCTCAAGCCTAAACCGGTATTCTCCAGACATTTTACTTGACTCTGATTCTGAAATTTCAGAGTCTTCTCCTTCCTGCAGAACCTCAGGCTGCCCTGCTTCCTCCAAAGCCCTCGCTTGTCTCCTGGTGGTCATTTTGCCGAACTTTTACCTCAGAACTTTAAACTAAACTATTAAAGTTCCTACTACCACACGACTTTGGTCAGTAAACTGAGAAATTAAACAAATTCCTCTGGTAGCCTTGCTTTCGCACTGGATCAGTTTTCTTACACGATCCCACCGCTCTGCCGCCAATATGCGGTGAAGCTACGCTCAAATCAACCGGCTGGACAGGGTGGACCCTCTCTTAAAGATCCCACCGCTGCCGCCAATATGTGACCACTCCACTTCTTGACCGGCCTCAGACTGACAATCTTTCTATGTCCACACTGCTGACCTCCAATCCAAGGAAACCTTGAAGTTACCTCAGCAACTTCACGTTTATTGGCAGGGTACTGTCTCACCCTTCACCATTTAACTGACTGGAGTTTTAAAACTTCTCAGTGACCACTTGACCACGCTGCCACCATTTATCCGGCTGACCACTGACTTTGAGGGCCACCACCAATAAAAGAATCAGGAGAGGTGTTTTCCTTTTAAGATGCAAACAATTTATTTTGACACAAATGGGTACAATCTTGGTTGGTTTCAAACTTCCTTAGAGGCACAACTTTTTCTGTTACATAACACAATGGGGACCTATTATAGGGTTTCCACTAAACCTCTATAAACCCCTGCAACTTTAACTAGGGTCTCTATACCCTTTAACTGGACTGCTCACTAGCAGACCTTAAGACACACACTAACACTGGACCGTTCTCTTTCAGTCCTTAGGACACTCTCAACTAGAACATAACTCCTCCCCCTCTCATTTGGCAGTTGGCTTCCCGCTCTTTTCCAACTGTAGAATTCAAACCTGAACATTCTACTAGCCTCTAGCCCTGGTTGCCATGGCGACAGCTCTTCTAAGCTTCTGCCATGCCTCCCTTCTGTTTCACCCACAGAAACAAACCATAGAACATTCAAAACAACATACATTTTAACACATGTCACACAACATTTACACACAAATAATCAACATCATTACACAAAGCCAACTTATTTAAAGTCTTCTCAGTGTGTACTTGAAGACCAGGAATGCAATATATTCAGTAGTATATCTGTGAATCACATGTGGATGTCAACAATTCAGATTGCTTTTGATGAAGTGCTTGGTGACTGGGGAGTACACGGCAGGAACTATTCTGTTAAGGCAGCATTGGGTATTGTGAGTCAAATTAGCAGGAGTATAGGTATATGTGTCCAAAGTTCATGGTGAGGTTATATGATCAAACCAAACTGAGAAAATGTCTTGAGGGTTATGACACACAGGAACCAAACAAGTCCAAATGAACCGATGGTGTTGAACAGTGGAATTCAGACAGAACTGGGGAGTTTCAGCTACTGCAGCAAGGTGTCACCAAATATTCATGGGCAGTTGTAGGAATAGGAACATCTATTTCTTCAGTAGTCCCTGGAAAAAAGGCAACAACACAAAGAGAAAACAAGCACAAAACAAACACACAAGGCATCTGCAGCCTCCTCCACCATTTGCTGAGCCTGGCTTTGTAACTGATGTAATCACACCCCCAACTGACTTTCACTGGATGGGCGGCCTTGTGGTGTACAGCATCTTTTCCTCTGGTGTTGTAAACCACCTGGCTGTGGTGTAATTTTCATCTTATCCTTGAAGGCTTTAACACCTATGGATTTGGGGGGGGGGGGGACACCTCATCCCAAATCACCTAGCCATGGACTTGGGGAAAGCGACACCATCTACCTCAGTGTATGTATGTAAGTATGGATGCAGAATGAATGCAATATGAATGTCTCTGTGTGTGTGTGTACGTATGTGTAAGGTATGAATGCTCTTAAGATGCTTTGAAGGTATGAATGCAACATGTGTGTGTGTGTGTATGTGTGAACTTGTGATTGCTTGCTGTGTGTGTGTGTTTAAGGTATGCATGTTGTTAAGAAATGTTCCTATTTGCTGATTAAATGCTGCTGTGCTTTACTCAAATCAAATCTTTAAGGTGATTCGTTTTCTTTTGAATCAATTCTTTATATTATACTTAGAGTGATTGTGGTTTAAGGGTTTAAATGTTCAATGTGATTCTAGTTCTTTTAATATTTGTATATTAACCTGATTTATTGCATTGCATTCCTTTTTATGCTTTTATGCTCAAACGTGATTGTTGCAACTTATATACAGTATATTTTAATAAATGTCACATGCATAGTGTTTAAATCCAAATTTGGTCTCCTCTTGTCTATTTGCACGACATTGACTGTCCCGTCGCATTTCTCCCCTTGATCAAAAGAATAACCAGAACATCTCGGTTCATGACATATTCCAAATAATGGTATATGTGTGTAGAGCTCCATGGCTGTCTGTTGCATAAACATGCACAAGGCAGCCCTGATCACACAGAAAAGTGGATGGTGGCAATCTGGATTTGTGGGCAGTAGACAGACTTGAATAGGAACTGGTCCAGTTGTTCACTCTAACCTTAGAGTGCAGGTTCACTTCAAGGTTTCTCTAAAACTCAAGTGCCTTCCTTAACTTCTCTTAATGGGATAAAATCATGTAAACCAATTTCACTCTACATTATCTGGACATCTAGAAGTGATTTCTAGTTGATACCAGCATATAGGGCCAGTTTAAATAAGCATTTTAAATACTGTCAGTGTGTTATTACTATGCAATGAAAACAGCCTTTCTCTCCTGGCGAAGCCAGGAGAGAGAGGACTTTGCCCCCTCCACCGGAGAAAGAGGAGGTTCAGTGTTGAACCTATCGGAGACAGGGGGCGTGGCCTTACTGGGGAAGGCCAGCCTCCTCAGAGCTCATTCCAAGCTCGGACGTCGAGGAGCTCGGACGGAGACCAGCAATGGTCTCCGCAGGTAGGCCCTTGGGGGGAGGGGGGCTTGTTGGTTCCCCCTATCGGGTGAAGAGGCCATGGGGTTGTGGCTGTTGCCCTCCCCGTAGCTGGCCCGCTCCATCCGTGGCCTGGTGCGGCAGCCGCGCGCGCTCAATTGAGCAGCGGCGGCGGCCCCCCTTTGGCATCAGAGCGGCTGGCGGGAGGCGCCTTGCTTCCCTCCCGCCTGCCCTCCCCCCCTTCCTTCCCCTCGTGTGGCTTACCTTGCTGGGGAAGGCCTGGCTGCCCTGCTGTGTTCGGGTGGGCGGCCCTCCTTCGCTCACTTCCCTTGATGGCGGGCGGCGCGCTTGGGCCGCGACGGGGATTTTTTTCCCCTTCCCGCACAGCGTGCTTGGCGAGAGGGCGTCCTTGGGGGGTGAGGTTGAGCGGCAGGCTGGCTAGCTCGGCTTGATGGCTGCTCACAGGGCTTGACAGGCCGGGCTCCTTTCCCTTCCTGCCTGGCGTGTTCGCCAGGTATGGCATACTTGGGGTGGGGGTAACC
>JARBWK010002537.1:0-14820 GCA_030556195.1 Anolis apletophallus
GCAAATAACAATGAAGTTGGACTGACAGACGTTCAAGCAAAGAAAGCAGATAAATTCTCTACAGCGGCACCATTTCACAAGTGAATCATGCCCTGAAAAGATTCAATACTATTGTTTTAAACTTCTAATGTATTTGGCATAATGAACGGAACTTCGCTTTATGTTCCTTAGAGAAATCCTGCATCAAGAAACTGAGAAACAGTTTCGAAACAAGAAGCTGCTTTCATGGTTAAATTGTTCCCTTTCTCATAGCTACGGAGCAATGGCAGACGATTATAGAATCACTTTCCCACATAATGCTCAGTGTGGTTGCAGGCAAGTGCAATGGGAAATTAGTGCTAATCACATATGCAAAGAATATAGCTTGGCAACAGCATGAAGCTCGGTGTTAAAATAGTACAGGAGTCAATCAGAACTAGTTAGGACTTTCAGCCACAAAAGAAGAGATTCCCCTATGTCGAAGGAAACTGCATTTGAGGTTTCCATCACTTGAGAATGGAAGGAAGTCTCTCTCACACCAACGCCCCAGAATATTTCAAAATGTAGATTTAATTATTGATAGGAGCTCATATAAATAAGCGTGCTGTTACAGCTCCCACTGTCTTTTGAATGGATCAAACCAGGGTCAGTTATTGCATTTGGCAGCATTTCTTTATTGTTAGCTGCTACGCAAGGCCTCTACAGACAAGTCTGTTACGCTGGGATAGCCTCATGGTCTGGTTTTCTTTTTCATCATCTTTTCACACCATGTCGTACTTGGCTTGTATACAAACTATATTTTGATTAGTGCTTTCCCCCCTTAACTGAGAAAATCTAGTCCTTTCCCTTTAACAGGCCCGGATTAACCCCTTTTGGCACCCTAGGCCACACTTTGGAATTACACCCCCAAACCAACCTCTACTGCACCCCCCACATTCCTTCTTTCCACTGTCCATGCTTTGCCCCAAAAAGGAAAAAGGAGCAAGGAGAATCCTGGCCTAATTCCAACCCTGGTTCTCCTTCTTTTCCCCTGCAGACGCCGAGCCCTTCTTCCCGCATTCACGTGACCTTTCGGCGTGAAGGCTGCTGCGGGGTGGCAACTGCGCCGGGATTCAAGCTGCCTCTGCCTCCTCCGCCATGTTCCTGGGTGAGTCAAGGAAGGAGGGCGCGAGGAGGAGGCGCAGGGAAGCCCCGCCCCCGAGACCGCTGCCGGGCATGCGCAGCATCCCTTGTCAAGGAAGGAGGGCGTGAGCGTCTCTGCCTCCTCCGCCATGTTCCTGGGTGCCGCGCATGCTCAGCAGCGGCCCCGGGGGGCGGGGCTTCCCTCCACCACCTCCTACTCCTCCTCGCACCCTCCTTCCTTGACTCAAGGAAGGAGGGCGCGAGGAGGAGGAGGACGGAAGGGAAGCCCCCGGGACCGCTGCCGGGCTTGCGTGGCACCCAGGAACATGGCGGAGGAGGCAGAGGCACTCCTTCCTTGACAAGGGTGCCGCACATGCCTGGCAGTGGCCCCGGGGGCGGGGCTTCCCTCCTCCTCCTCCTCTTCCTCCTCGCGCCCTCCTTCCTTGAGTCAAGAAAGAGTGTGCGAGTAGGAGGAGGAAGGAAGGGAAGCCCCCAGGGCTGCTGCCGGGCATGCGCGGCAGGAGGGTGCGAGAGCCTCTGTCTCCTCTGCCATGTTCCTGGGTGCCGCGCATGCCTGGCAGCGGCCTAGGGGCTTCCCTCCGCCTCCTCCTCCTCGCGCCCTCCTTCTTTGACAAGGGCGCGGGGGTGATGGTGAGGGGGACACCATTCACTCCTCCCCCGCCCCCTCGCAGCACTCTCCCCCCGCCCTCCCCCGAGAGAGAGAGACAGTCATCTCCATGCCGCGCGTTGTGGTTTTGTTTCAACATTTTTTTTGGTCCGTGAACTGCGCCCCCCTCGGCTTGCGCCCCTAGTCCATGGCCTAGGGTGGCCTTATGGGTAATCCGGGCCTGCCCTTTAAACTTGTCAGAAGCATGCTGTATGGAGAAGCAGCATCTTTGATTAGCATTTTGGGGCAAAGCAACAATATTATTGGATACTATTGTGGAATTGGTGGGTTTTCCGTCCCCATTTTTATTGGCATGCAGTTACAATTCTGCTTATCTACCTGAAAAGTAACTTCAATTGAACTCAGCAGGGCTTGCTTCTGAAGAGAGATACATAGGAGTGCTTTTATGTGAATATGTGCCCTCAAGTTGTCTGTTGACTTATGGTAACCCCGTGGATTTTATAGTGTTTTCTTAGGCAAGAAACACTCAAATATAGTTTCCCATTGCCTTCCTCTGAAATGCAGTGCTGGATGTCCTCTGTCCAAGTACTAATCGGGCTGAATTCTGCTTGGTTTCAAAGATCAGACTGGATCTGGCACTTTCACCACAGAGGAACAAATTTTCCCCGAGCATACACAAAAGGTATTATTTCTTTTGGAAATGGGAAGGAGTCAGAAGTGAGTCGAACTCCCCTTGATATCTCTAACCATGCTGTTTGGTGGCATTTAGGAATAGGAAATTTTTTTTGCAATCTATGGCATGTCTTTGTATTTTTGTCTCACATGGTAATGATGCTGCTGCTGTACTTAGATATCCAACCTCTGGCAAAACATAACCCATAAAAAAGGAAAACAAACAAACAAACAACTCATACCTTGGTATTGGGTTAGAGTGCCAAGGCTACTTAAGATTTATATTATACAGGTATGCCTCAGTTGAGAACATAAATGTTTTCCTGGGCATGACTTCTTTAACAGACACTGTACCAAATGGGGATAGTTTTCTACATCACAAAAATATAAGAGAAGTTCAACCAGTCTTTTCTTCAACATAACAATATGTTTGTAAGCAGTGAAACCAATATATAAGGTAAAGTTTGCATAAATAAACAAAATGTTTTAAACTCTCTAGAGATAACCTGAAATCTTCTACCACAGTGTTTTTCAACCTTTTTTGAGCCACGGCACATTTTTTACATTAGAAAATCCTGGGGCACACCACCAACCAAAATGACACAAAATGACACTCTAACACAGTAATACATATAGTCACTATGCTTTTTAATGTATTTATACACTCAGTGTGAAACCTGGGCCTTTTTCGATGAAGACAACATAGATATCCTGGCAGGAATGGCAGAAAGACACAAACTTCCCACACAGAGCTCCCATAACCAAGAGAAAATACTATAAGAGTTTGGTCGGCTTTAACCTTGGGTTTTGGAGTTGTAGTTCACCTATATCCAGAGAGCACTGTGGACTGAAACAATGTTGGATCAGGACCAAACTTGGCATGAATACTCAATATGCCCAAATGTGAACACAGATGGAGTTTGGGGAAAATAGACCTTGACATTTGGGAGTTACAGTTTCTGGGATTTATAGTTAACACACAATCAAAGAGCATCCTGAACTCTTGCAACAATGGAATTGAACCAAACTTGGCATATTGAACTCTCATTACCAACAGAAAGTACTGAAAGGGTTTGCTTGGCAATTGACCTTGAGTTTGGAAGTTGTAGTTCACCTACACTCAGAGAGCACTGTGAACTCAAACAATGTTATGTTATGTTGTTGTTTGTTTTCTATCCAGAATCACAATGTTGGAAGGAGGCTCACCACTTTAAGGTCCCTAAAACAGACATGGGAAAACTTTGGCCCTCTGGGTGCTTTGGACTTCAACTCCCACCATTCCTAACAGCCCGATGCCCTTTCTTGCTTAAATGGCTGAGGGGGAAAAAGGAAAAGGGCCTGAGGCTGCTAGGAATGGTGGGAGTTGGAGTCCAAAACACCTGGAAGGTCCAAGTTTGCGCATGCCAGCTTTCGACAGAGACCTCTTCCTCCCCCTTCCCCTTTGCGCCCTTTCTTCCCCCTCCAACACACTTACTTTTTCTTCTACACTGCCGCTTCTGCCGCCATTTTGATCTGAGGGGGCAGCGTGAGCGTGTTCAAGAGGGGGCGGGGCGAGGAAGACGTGACCTGTGCAGATGCTACTGCGCAGACTCACCCCAGAGCAAAGTGAGGCAAAGCAAGCAGAGCGAGGCTGGGAAGAAGGGAGCCCGAGTGGAGAAGAAAACGTGTTCGGCAGGAGGGGGAAGAAAGCGTATTGGAGGTTCCAATTTTCCACGGCACACCTGATGATCGCTCATGGCACACTAGTGTGCCACGGCACACTGGTTGATCAGAAAACTATCTTACTGTAGTAGGCAAACTGGGTAAATATTTCATTATGGTGGATTTAATGCATTAAAATTTCAACCTGTTGAAAGGTTGTCGTGAGCTATAGCCTGCCTCATAGATTTTTTTATGACAATCTATTAGCCTCATCACACTAGAGAAAAAATCCACTTAAAATCCGGTTTCTGCCTCCTGAAGAATTCTGGAGTTTGTAGTTTAGGGAGGAGTCTTTTAACAGCCTCACTAAACTACAAATGCCATTATTCTGCAGGAAACAGAAACCTGATTTTAAGTGGATTTTTTTCTTGTGTGATGAAGTAGTATGTATGTGTCCATATATTTTATAAGGAGTTGGTTTAACCCCCAATTTGCTAATAAAATTGAATTACTGTGTTGTGAAATGTTGCATGCCCAAAAAGCATAATTTCATTCAGTGTTTCCCAACCTGTGTGCCATGGCACACTAGTGTGCCGCGAGCGATCATCAGATGTGCCGTGGGAAATTGGCACTCTTCCCCCTCCTAGCAGCTCTTTCTTCCTATTTTCCTCTCCAAAGATCCTCCCCGAGGCAAAGGAAGGGCTCCGCCGAATGCCAGGGCCAGGCTCGCCTTCAGGAGCCTTGACTCAGCAAGGCTCCAGCTCCCGCTCAGGGCTGCTTCGGCCTCCCGATACATTTCGTAGATCTGTGTGGCCTCTTTCACTGCCTACACACAATATGCTGAACCGCAATACTAATCTAGAAAGATAAAGGTCTGGACTGCCAATCCCCATGAAGGTGTAGGCTATCTCCCACGGGGCCGGGAAACAGCACCCAAGGGACTGTGTATGGCCCCCCTCGTTCCACTCACTGGAGAGATTCTCCGTAGAGCCAGGCTATTGGGGAGATGTAACCACCATCCCCGCCCCCCTGGGCACACACAATGTTACAATCAATAAATCAAAGGATGAACAAAGCACAGCTAAAATTACAAAGCCAAGGGGCCGAAATCAACACATAATCATACAGGGCAATAGAGCATACGTTGGTCCGCCGTAAAAGAGACCTATGTACATACGATGGCAGGGAAGCGGGGAAGCCGCAAGGTGGGGGGCGGCGTGAAGGAAAAGTCGTTCCGCTCTCGTCCACTGATGATGACGCGGCACGGAGGTAGGTGCAATGTGAGAGAAGTCTAAGCCTGCGGCATGTCTGGCACCAATGCTGTGAGATGTAAACACTGCGCCGCCTGATGACGTGGTGCAGTCGCGGAGAGCGCCGTCAGACGTGCTGAGCGAGGAGCAGCGTGGGCAAGCCTCCGTTGTCCTGGCGTGATGACGTACCCGGCAACGGTCAGTGCGGTCCCACGGAGTAAAAGGGCCAGCAACCGCCGAAGTGGGGGCCAAAAAGGCCCGGTGTATTCAATATCTCTAGTTCAATCATCTGGAAAATGAAAATGTATGGAAGCCAAATGGCTGGGGGTAGCCCGGGCCCCCGCCGGACGATGCCACGGTGAGGGTGCTGGAGGGAGGCCCACGGTGTCCCGATGCTTCCCGGAAACCGTTGGGCAGACGCCATATCCCAGGCAAAAATGCCACTCCGTCACAGACCCAGGCAGAAGATAGTGGTAATAATCAAAATAGCTTTATTGGATCCGCAAGTGCATGCTTGTTGAACCCGGATGGTTCCAAATGGATCCCAGTTGCACCAACACACACCAGCCACAATAGTATGATGTAAGGGCCCTGCGGAGGGGCTGGCGGCTCCCCCGCAGATGGCAAACGCCTCCCTCCTCCTTCAGCAAAAGCAGAGCACTGGGCGGAAGTGATTGAGTCGGCATTTTCGTGTTGGCTTGGATTTCTCGCGAGAACAGCCAAAGCCGGAAGCTCCACGTCGGTGAATTGGGCAGTGAACAAACCTGGGAGCATCGGGAGGCTGAAGCATTCACAGGTTTCCAAGAAACAAATTGAGCCTCTCCGCTTGGATTTTTTTAAAAACTATTTTACTGGATTTTTTGAGAGTCCCCTCCCCCCAAGGAACTGTTTATAACAGCTTCATGACATCCATAGTTAACTGGAAGCAAGTTTCACTCAGGGTGAAATTTCACAAGGGTCTGGAGAACAAGCCCTATGAGGAGCGGCTTGAAGTGCTGGGCATGTTTAGCCTGAAGAAGAGAAGGCTGAGAGAAGACATGATAGCCATGCATAAGTATGTGAGAGGAAGTCATATATATGTTGTGTTCATCGAAACAGGCCCAGGTTTCACACTGAGTGTATAAATACATTTAAAAACATATTAACTATATGTATTACTGTGTTAGAGTGTCATTTTGTGTCATTCTGGTTGGTGGTGTGCCCCAGGATTTTGTAAATGTAAAAAATGTGCCGCGGCTCCAAGAAGGTTGAAAAACACTGTAATCAACATAAAATGGTTGGAAAGCTCTGCTTTAAATGGTACTGAATCCATTCCTCCACACATGTTCAGGACCGTGGGTGGTTCCTTTAAAGTTGAGGCTACAAACCAAAGTGGACTCTCTGACATTAAAACTATCAAGTGCAATGGATTACAATGGAGTGTGAACAATACCGACTTCTTCTCGTTGTGGAAGCCTCCAGGGTTGGGCACTTTGCAGGGTTCTTAACTGGAGCTGAACATCTCTGATTAATGTTACAGGCCTCCAAGGAGCAATTCGGTGCTCAGTAACAGCTGCTGTTAGCTTTCAGCCTAGTTTGATGTTATTGACCCCAACAATGAAATACTAAAGTCAGGTATGTCTGTTTTATAGCCACCCTGGGCAAGGCTCTATTTGAGACAGAACCTTCTGTGATAGAAAGTTCCTGCACCCTCCTCCTAACTCAAGATAGTATATCCTTTGGAAAGGTTTAATTTATGTCACTAAACCTGATATCATCAGAACAGTACATCACGGATTTGTTTAAATGGTTCTGCCAGGGACTTACGCTGCAAAGGCAAATGTGTCTGTTGGAGCTATTTGCAAATGGATTTTGTGGCGTGTCATAAATCCAAACTTTGCAGCATACCATTTTTAAAGGCACCTTGTGGTTTAAGAGAGGGCTAACTCAAAAGGCTAGAAAAAGAGATAATTCTTCCGAAATCATTCACAGCAGTGATGCCCATATCGTAGGGATTGTGCAGTAAAAGCTGGGTTTGTAATAGAGATTTCTTAAACAAACCGTGGGAGTTAAGAAAGGATATGATAAAGGGTTCTTTTAAAAATGTAAAATACTTGATATACCAAGAGTCCCCATCATATCACAGAGAGAAAATGCTTTAGATTGCTTGAGAAAATGTGTACCGTATATACCCAAGTATAAAACTGGGAAACATATTGAGTCGAGTATAAGCTGAGGGTGGGAAATGCAGCAGCTACTGGCAAATTTCAAAATAAAATAGGTAACAATAAATTACATTAATTGAGGCATCAGTAGGCTAAATGTTTTTTTTAAAAAATATTTACTGTATTTTATACTAGCTCTGAAAGTGGAAAAGTAGGTCAGCAAAACAAAATGGTATCAAGAATAACTTAAGAAGAAGAAGAAGAACTTCATTTGTATCCTGCTTCCTGGATTCGAACCTGTGACTGGTGATCTATAATTCTATAACACACACACACAAATTTTGCATATGCATTTCCCCCTGAAATGTTTGCAAATCCTCTCTCTATATATGTGCATTTCCCTCCTGCAATATCTGCAAGTCCTATATTTGCGGTCATCTCGGGGCTGGATTACTGTAACGCCCTCTACATAGGCCTTCCCTTGGCAACAATCCGGGAACTTAAGCTAGTGCAGAATGCTACTGCTCGACTTCTGGTGGGAGCGTCAGTCCGAGAGCATATAACACCCATCTTGCAGCAACTGCACTGGCTACCAATAGAGTACCGGATTGTTTTCAAGGTATTGGTGCTGACCTTTAAGGCCTTGTATGGCTTAGGGCCAGTGTACCTGAGGGACCGTCTCACTCCATACGTTCCCGAGATCACTATGCTCAGAAGAACAAAATCTTCTAGCTGTCCCGTCGATCCACTCCTGTAGGCTATCATCAACAAGATCGAGAGCCTTCTATGCGGCCAGGGGCGGACCTGTTCCCGGGGGGTAGGCGAATTTTTTGCCCCCCCCAGTTGCTCCCGAGGGGAGCCCAGTGTGCATGTGCCAATCTGTGCGCACGCGCACTGACTCCAGAGCGCGCCTCCCGCTTTGGAGCCCAGTGCGTATGCGCGAAACTGTGCACACGCGCACCAACTCCAAAGCGGGAGGTGCGCTCTGGAGCCAGTACGCCTGCGCAGAGCCGCGGAGCCGCGCGTCCGTGCGTCCGCGCATGCGGAGGCGCGGCTGGAGTGCCCTGGCGGCGGGGCCGCTAACAAAGGCCCGGCTGGCATGGCGGCGTGGCGCAGGCTGCGAGGCCGGCTCTGGAGGCCTGGCTGGTGCAACGGTGGGGCGGGCGGCGCGGCGCGGGCGGTGCGGCGGAGCCGGCACGGTGACGCCTCCCAGGTGGCGATGTCCCTCCTGGGTGACGTCGCCCTACGCGCCTGCGTAGTCCGCCTAATGGACGAACCGGCCCTGTATGCAGCTGCACCTTCCCTCTGGAACTCAATGCCGGATGAGGTTCGCGCTATCACTGACCTAGCCCCGTTTCAGAGAGCTGGTAAGACTTTCTTGTTCAAACAAGCTTTTAACCTCACCGGCCCATGAAGTCTAACATAAGTTCAGAGTTAATTTGCGAGTATTGTAGATGTTTGTTTTGGGATAGTTGTATTTTACGCTTTTCTGCATTCCTGTTTTATGCTTTTTGTAGGATGTATTAAACTGTTATTGTAATACTGTATGTGTACCATGCAGGGGCGGTCCTACAAGGTAGGCCAAGTAGGCGGCCGCCTAGGGCGCCATCTGGGAAGGGGGCGCCATCCTGGCTGCATGGGGCGCCATCCTGGCCCTGCTGATGTTCCTCAGACAGCGCCGCAGCTGCCTGCTTTTGGGCCCCAGCCTTGTGTGCTCCGACGCCGCTTCTGGGCATGCGCGGAGGTTTTCGCACAGGCGCAGTTGCTCCAGAGCTATGAATTATGAGACGGGTGGTAGGTAATAGATTCTGATTTTGATGCATTTACATTGCATTTCTTGTTGATTATTATACAGTTCTGCTTAATATTGTCATACAATATAATAAAAATACAATATAACAATAGAATAATGATATATTTTATATTACATGTAATATTACAAACAATATTGCAGTATAGTGGTATTGTACAAAATAGTAATATATAATATTTTATTTTACTTTATTTTGGGTTATTTGAGTTTTATAGGAGTCATGAAAATATTTAGTAGATGATAATTTTATTGAAATAAATAATTTTATTTATTATTTTATAATAATATAATAGAATGTTATATTATATTATAATGTCAATATATTATAATATAATTATATTGTAATGTAATATAATATAATTATGATATAATATAGTATGAGTATGGTATAATCTATTGTATATACATTGATACAATATAATACTACTAATGGTATTGTGATATTATAATTGTATATTTTTTTACATGGGCGGCACAGTAATGTTTTTTTGGGGGGCCCCAAAATAATGTTCGCCTACCATTTCAAATTACCTTAGACCGCCCCTGGTACCATGTAAACCGCCCGAGCCTGCCGGAAGGAGCGGTATATAAGAGTGAATATATATATATATATATATATATATATATATATATATTCATATATATATATATTCATATATATATATTCATATATATCTAGCTAGACATCTCTCTCTCTATAGATAATTATATCTATACAGGATTTTCAGAGACTTGAAAACATGTGAAGGGAAAATTCATATAAAAATAACATATACACATAGATACAGATATACAGGTACAAGGAAATCTCTAGATATCTCTATATGTATATAGGATTTGCAAAGAGCTGCAAATGTATGAGGGGAAAACTTCTAAGGGAACAAAAATGCACATATAAGGTTAATACATTTAGATACGCATAAAACTCAAGGAAATTGGATGGGTTTGAAACAGGCATATAAATAAGGACATGAAATATATCTCCTTTTTCTCCTTCCCTCCCTTTTGACTGGAAAAGAAAACACACTGTCAAGGGAGGTGAAGAGGAGAGATAAACGTATCATATATTGCAAGCCTCCAGGTGTTGTCGAACAGCTGCCAATCCCCCAGGCCGGCTGTCTGACAACCGGACAAGTCCCGCAGACCGACTGCGGGACAGAGGCCGCGAGGGTTCGGTTAACCTGGCGAGCCAGGAGCGACTAGGTCCTCGTAGCCTACCCGCCTCCCGTAGATCCAATTATGCTCACCAATCTGCAAGGTAGATGCCACGAAATTGTTTATTCTGCTCAGCTGAGAGGATGCGAACCGCAATATTTATTTATTTATTTATTTCAGGATTTTACCCCGCTCTTCTCAACCCCCGAGGGGGGACTCAGAGCGGCTTACAGCACGGCACAATTCGATGCCACATCAACAGCGTAAAACCCCAAACCCCACAACACATTAAAATACAATTAAGACATTAAAATACAATCCCTCAGCAACATCTACAATCATTCCATTTAAAACAATATTCAACCATAAAAGCATTGACCCTCTTCCTCCCTTCCATTAAAATCCCGTCAGATATGCTGCTTAGTGCTGGTGTGGGAACGCCTGGTCCCAGAGCCAGGATTTTACCTTTTCCTGAATGCCAGGAGGGATGAGGTGGACCGTACCTCCATAGGGGAGCGCATTCCACAGGCGGGGCCACCACGAGAAGGCCCTGTCCCTCGTCCCCACCAACCGCATCTGAGAAGTCGGCGGGAGCGAGAGCAGGGCCTCCCCGGATGATCTTAGGCTACGGGATGGGACGTAGCGGCTGATGCGTTCGGACAAGTAAGCTGGGCCAGAACCGTATAGAGCTTTAAAGGTCAAAACCAGCACTTTGAATTGAGCCCGGAATTGGACAGGCAGCCAGTGGAGCTGACACAACAGGGGGTGGTATGCTCCCTGTATGTAGCTCCCGTTAGTAATCTGGCTGCCGCCCGCTGGACTAATTGCAATTTCCGAACTGTCTTCAAAGGCAGCCCCACGTAGAGTGCGTTGCAGTAATCTATTCGGGATGTGACCAGAGCGTGGACGACCGTAGCCAGATCAGACTTCCCAAGGTACGGGCGCAGCTGGCGCACGAGTCTCAACTGTGCAAAAGCTCCCTGGCCACCGCCGAGACCTGGGGCTCCAGGCTCAGCGGTGAGTCCAGGATCACTCCCAAGCTGCGAACCTGCGTCTTCAGGGGGAGTGTAACCCCGTCCAACACAGGCTGTAACCCTATGCCCTGTTCGGCCTTGCGACTGACCAGGAGGACCTCTGTCTTGTCTGGATTTAGTTTCAATTTGCTAGCCCTCATCCAGTCCGACACAGCGGCCAGGCACCGGTTCAAGGTCTGGACAGCCTCCTTGGTCATACCCTGATTCCTGCAAAGAACGCATGCATATACATTCAAAACATTGGTTTTTAAAGGTTACAGAACTGTCAAAACAATTGAAATTCCCGCCTGCCCCCTTCTGGGCCGGCTCCGTCGATGATTGGTCGGAACGTAGAGATCAGCTGATGGATGGGGTGTTGCGCTTACTCCCATTCGCCACCTCAGCCAATCAGGAGTCTGTGGCCATATATGGACTTCCAGGAAGGGAAGCTCAGACGGAAATGGCTGTCAATATTGGCATATGAGTAAAACAAAAGAGTCCTAGCTAGGTAAACGACCTTAAATGACACCTGGGAGTGATAGGATTAGTGAATTTGAGGATGAATGGGAAAAGGAGGAAGAGACTTGACGACAGAAACTCACTCAAGCCTTTGTGTGACCGAGGGTCTATTTTGGGACACAATCTGGGTTCCGAGGCCAGCCGTGGCTCCCGCTGTGTGAGCAAATATTTCATGTCCAGGTCCCAGAGGATGAATTAATTGGACTAAACTCCGATGATTAATACTTCCTTCAGGCTGATGGAATGTGGGCCCAGGACAAGGGCCTGGGTGATCCAAAACAAGGTTTCCATCAGAAAAGCTCATGCAATGAGAACAATGATGATCCATGAAAGGTTTAGGATGGGAATTCAGTTACTTCCTCTCAGCTGACACAATAGCGAAAATACAGGCAATCTTTCTTTTCCATGGGAAAGAGGGGGAAGGGAAGGGGTTACAAGGGGTCAAACGGAACACAAATGAAGCCACACTGTACATACAGGAGATCCCCAGCAATTTCCCAGATTTTCCCATACAGTTCTTGCTCCCAGAGTTATGATCTTTAAAACAGGCAACGCAGTGCTGCCTTCCTTTGGGAGTTGTAGTTCTCCTTGATGTAATTACTGTCCTTGGGTGAACTGCAGAGCCTTTGGGGCTTGGGGTGCAAAGCAGTGAGAATAGCAGCAAGAGGAGTCCATAACCAGTGTCCTTGGGTGAACTTCAGGTCCCAGCTGGGGGCCAGGCCACTGATTGCGAGCGGCCGCTTTTCCAGGCTTTCCCCAGGCATGGGAGGGAGAACGGAGAGAAGAAAAGAGCAGAGACAAGATGGGGAAGAGGCAGAGTGCCTTGGGGCAACAACAGGGCAGATTGGGGAACTTCCAACTTGTGGATACTGAATGCATGGGTTCTATTGGCTGTGCAAATGTTGTGTGGATGGGGCAATGGGAGGCAATGGTGGCTGGGTGTACTGGGAGGGACGAAGTTGGTGCAGTGTGATGTATGGAACTGAGTGAGGCAGAAGGGAAGGGGGAAAAAGGAGTCTGGTACTGGTGCAACTTAGGCCATGGGCCAAAAGGAATACTGGGGACTCTCTGCAGTTGGTTCTTTTTGGGTTTGGGGCTTCCTGGCTCGACTACACAGGCTCCACTACCTGGCCTTGAGCTTGACCCCATTATAAGCCAAGGGAACTTTTTCAGCTCAAAAAAAGGGCTGAAAAACTCGGCTTATCTTTGAGACCAAATTATATATCACCCGCTATTCTACTTTACACCGTTGCTCTTCCATTAATTATTTTTCAGTTGACTAATCTTTTGGAACTGATGATATTTATCTATTATACCCTCTAAGAGTCAACTCAAATGCTTTAGTTTCAGTCATTCTGAAAGTGAAAAGGAGTCTCACCAGAAGAAGAATGGTGAACTCTATGGTGAACTCGCCATGGGTCAGCACAAGAGAGGTGCCCCCAAAAAGAGATATAAGGACTCCTGAAACAACATTTCAAGCTCAGCTAGATTGATCACCAAAAATCATGGATACTGGAAGACAACATGGTGTAGTGGTTTGAGCCTTGGACTACAACGCTGGAGATTATGGTTTGAGTCCCTGCTTGACCATAAAACCTTCTGGTGAGCCTGGACAAGCCATACTCGCTCAGTCTCAGATGAAGACAATGGCAAACCTCCTCTGAAAAATATATAACCAAGAATACCATGTGATAGGGTTACCATAGGTCTGAAATGACCTGAAGGCACAAAGCAACAATAAATGAGGGGCCAAGGTATGTGTATTTTATCTTACTCAGTCTAGGATGCTATTGTAAATTGCAGATATAGATAGGAGAAGATTAATGAAGCAAGAGCATTGTTGTCTTACCAGTCCTGCCAAACCCGTCAAGTACCTTTCTTTTGTTGGGGAAATTGACTTATTGACCTCAACTGTGAGCCTTCTGAATAGCTAAGGAAGGCCCAAAAGGACTACCTCCCCATTTAACAATGAGTGAAGAGAAAACACTGCATTTCGTGTACGAGTAAGAAATGCAAAGTTACACAGAAAACAGTTTCTGGCTTTTTTTGGTGGGCTGCTGCTATCTCTTTTCAGATGTGGGAACAGCAAAGCTGTCTATTGGAATATTTCAGTCGTTCCTCCACTTCTACTTATTCTGTATATTGATAAGCAAGCAAATGAAAATCAATTCTCTGCTGCTGTGTGTGAAATCCACAAGGAATGAATTTAAGCCCATTCTTGGTCTTGTCTCTCTCTGTCCCCCCCTCCCTAATGATTAAAAGGATGTCATAGTTATTTGTGGCACTCTTTGCTCAGTGCTAAACCCAGGGGCGGACTAAGGTAATTTTAAATGGTGTTTAACATTATTTTGGCGCCCCAAACATTATTTTGCCTCTCCCATGTAAAACAAATATACAATTATAATATCACAATACCATTAGTAGTATTATATATTGTATCAATGTATATACAATATATTATACCATACTCATACTATATTATATCATAATTATATTATACTACATTACAATATAATTATATTATAATATATTGACATTATAATATAATATAACATTCTATTCTATTATTATTATTATAACATAATAAATAAAATTATTTATTTAAATAAAATTATCCTCTACTAAATATTTTCATTACTCCTATAAAACTCAAATAACCCAAAATAAAGTAAAATAAAATATTATATATTACTATTTTGTACAATACCACTATACTGCAATATTGTTTTTGTAATATTACATGTAATATAAAATATATCATTATTCTATTGTTATATTGTATTTGTATTATATTGTATGACAATGTTAATCAGAACTGTATAATAATCAACAAGAAATGCAATGTAAATGCATCAAAATCAGAATATATTACCTAGCACCCGCC
>JARBWK010002538.1:0-14819 GCA_030556195.1 Anolis apletophallus
AGATTACAAAAGGTCCTGTAGTTTAACAGCAGTTAAAAACTCGGTTCCCTTCTCTGGCGAGTGGCGATGCAAGAGGGATGAGGTGGGCATGGCTAGCACAGCTATTCTTGAAGGCCACACCCCCAGTGGTAGATATTGCAAAAGGTCCTGCTGTTAAACTAAATATAAAATATACTGAATCTACAAAGGTGGCTCCCCATGCCCTGCCTCTTGCTGTTTGCTATTATTTACCACATTTTTTTCTTTCTGCCATTTTCCCCTGGCAGGATTGAACCCAGCAATGCAAAGAGGGGATGAGGGCGGGCATGGCTAATCACAACTGTTCTTGAAGGCCACGTCCCCAGTGGTAGAGTGAACTTGTATTTAAGCTGGGTCAGTCTATAAAAACTTTTTATAAAAACTTTGAAAATTTGCCAAAAATCCATGGATAAGTCAAAAGTTATGAAATTTGGTGAGCTAGTGATCCATGTGTTCTACTGCTATAAAGTTCATCACGATTAGTCTAAAAATGAGAAGGGCAATCTCCTGAAGTTTCCCCAGTGCCAGTGCTGTTTCTTTCCTATTGCGCATGCACATCTGCCATTAACGAGGTAATTCTGAAATTTCGGCAATTTCCAGAAAATTTCGGAAAGCATTTCAAAATCGAATCGCCAGCGCCTCCTACTTCCAAAACGAGTTTTGAACCTTGGGGGGATCAAACAGATCTAATATATCGCTCCATTTGCCTCATTTCCAACAGACCTCTGAACAAACCTTTTACATGCTTACAGATGCAGGTAAAACGTCAGGAAAGAATGTACTTGAACATGGCCATACAGTCTGAAAAGCTCACAGCAACCCATTGTCCTCTTGTATACCCTCTGTGTGGCACTTGTCAAAGCCTGGTAATGTTTAGATTGACCAGTTTCATTTTACGAATCAGAATTTTTATTTAAGCCTATTCCAAGCTTACACATTATCTTCAAAGTACTTATTTCAATTGCACACTAATGCTTCAAAAGTCTTCTTTGAAACCAAGTGAACCAGAGACACTCATATCCCCCCATTCAAAAAAGTGTCATCCATTACCTGTCTGGAACTATTTATACCAGTCTAAGAAAAGAACACAGCCACCGAGTCTGCATTCAGAATTTTTTGCTTCAGCATAAAGTTTCTCAGAAATATGTTTCTATATTTACAAGCAAGCTATAGCTGCCAAAAGGAGGCTTTACTTTAAGTTCTTCTCAAAGAGCCCAGTCCTTGTATCTGAACCAAAGTGAACAAGCCTTTGCTTGCCAATAAAATGTCATGTTAAGTGGAAAGATTTTATATTTTTGCTTCACAGGTGTCTTCAACTTTTATCAGAATCCTGATCTTTTTCCTCCTCTACCCTATTTCCTGCCTGGAAACTGACCCTGGAATAGACTTTTGAACTCCGGCTATAATTTGCTGACTGTTAGACTTGATCTTGCCAGAATTTCCTTCCAGCTGGACATGATCTTAACTCGATCTGCTACCACCAAGCACCTCATGCTGAGAAAGACTTTTTGAAAGTTTCCATCTGATGTAATTTATGTTCTAAGCCTTTATATTTTCCTTTTTACTTGTTCTTAAAATATTATGCTCCAGCTACAAGAGTGTAAGTGTGTGTGTGAACATGTTTAAGCTGCCTGTTGACTTATGGTGACCCCTTCAATTTCATAGGCTGTTGTAAGGCAGTGGGAGACCTGTGGCCCTCCAGATATTTGGGACTCCAATTCCCAGAAGCCCTAGAGAGCTTGTCCAATAGTCAGGAATTCTGGGAGCTGAAGTCCAAAACACCGGGAGGGTCACAGCTGGCACTACTGTTCTGAGGTCAGGAACACTCAAGGTTGCTTGTTCATCTCTCTATCCTATGACTTTTAATAAAACAATTTTTTTGTCGTATCAGGAGTGACTTGAGAAAACTGCAAGTCGCTTCTGGTGTGAGAGAATTGGCCATCTGCAAAGACATTGCCCAGGGGACGGCAGATGTTTTTGATGTGTTACTATCCTTGTGGGAGGATTCACTCATGTCCCTGCATGGGAAGCTGGAGCTGATAGAGGGAGCTCATCTGCGCTCTCCCCGGATTCGAACCTGTGACCTGTCAGACTTCAGTCCTGCTGGCACTGCGCCACTAGAGGCTCCTAATTAAATTAAACATTTATTTTTGCATAATAACTACCATCCAGTATTATCTTGGTCCTGGAATCTAGCAAAGATGCCCAAAAGAGCCCTCTTTGATATAAATGCTTGCCTGTGCTTTAAATACAAAGTATGGAGAGTTTGGGCATCTAAAAGAAAAAATGGAAATAGCTGCTCATACAAATGGGTACTTCGGTTCTTTTAAAACCAGTCACCTGTGGGTTTTTTCCATAGTGATGAAAAAGGGATTTAACTGGAACTATAAAAAAGAAAAGAAAGGAGCTGTAATCTAAAACCTCACTGAAAAGGAAGTCCGTGCTTCAAACCCCCTGACTAATCAGAAAGTGAGGCAGATGTGAAAGGAAATAGTTAGCCTGCTTATATTTTCACCCAGCTGAGAATCAGACATTTGGAAATAGCCTGCATTTCCCCCTCCTGCCCCCAAATATTCTTGGCTTTTGATGCCAAAATAACTAAATGCACAAGGAAGCATGGTCTCACTATGAGCTCATTTGCACACGCTATGGGTTGAAAATTCAGCTCATTTGCCCTGAAGTGAGTCTCAAAAAGGCATTGACAGAATAGATCGGGGAAGGGGGGGGGGGATTCCAATGAACTTGTGTACCTTGCATAGAATCTGCCTGCAGAAAGGAAAGATGGCAAACCCATTTGTCAAAGAAAACCCTCTATGCTTATGAAGTGTGAAGTGGATCATCTTCCTTTATGAAGGAAAAACTTCAAACAGCTGGCTTTTGCTATCTTACAAGAAGGGCTAACAGGGCATTTATAAAACCAAGAAAGATCTAAAGAAAATAAATGGAAGGAAAGTATACACAATCTACCACACACAAAAGCATAAAAGCCCAATGATGGCAAGGGCTGGGTGCATAGCAAATTATTTGAATATGTTTCCCATTGAAATCAATAGGACTGAAGTAATATAATCCACTAATTTCAATAGGTATGGATCATTAACAGGACAGTAACAGATATTTCTACTCAGAAGGTAGCCTGTTGTATTTATGGGAGTTACAGAATTGCTGCTTGACAATGTATGTCTACTCAAAGATAAACCCACAATGTTTAATGGAGCTTATTCCCAGCCTCAGAGCCCTTCCACACAGCCCTATAGCCCAGAATATCAAGGCAGAAAATACCACATTACTTGCTTTATTTATTTATTTATTTATTTATTTATTTATTTATGTATTTAAAACTTTTATACCCCGGCCTTCTCACCTCCGAAGAGGGACTCAGACTGGCAAACAGCAAGTATTCAATGCTAACATTTAAAATCTAAAAGCATCATAAATTTACAATAAAATTTACAATAAAATACAATACAATAAATATATTTAAAAGGCCTTTCGCCAAAGTAAAATCAAGTCCAACTTCATCCATATATTCGGTCCGTATCAAGTGGTTAGTGACTTTCGTCGCTTTGCGATCTCCTCCTTCATTCTGCGAAGGCCTCATTGCACAGCCACGTTTTCACCCACTTCCTAAAAGTCATGAGGGAGGGGGGGCAGATCTAATTTCATTTGGGAGGGAATTGCACAGCCCTGTCCCTCATCCCCACCAGACACGTCTGCGAAGGTGGTGGGACCGAGAGCAGGGCCTCTCCAGATGATCTTAGCACTCTTGACGGTTCATAGGGGAGAATACGTTCCAATACTTTGAACTGGGATATGTGACAGTGTGGACTCGGATAACGTAGTTCAAAGCAGATATGGTGGGATTTGCTGCCTTGATGTTCTGGGATATAGGGCTGTGTGGAAGGGCCATCAAAGGATCTAGAAGACTTCATGCTAATGCAATATAAATTGTGTTAGTTTGTGACCCAAACACATAACATTACTTGAAATGATTTAAAATTGCTGCTTTTGAACAAAATACAAATACTTTATATGCTAGGAAGCAGGAGCAGAACTTACTTCCTCTCATAACTCCAAACCTTTGTTATGACATTGACCCTATTCTAATTTCCATTTTGGCCCCTTAAGAGTCTGATTCTAACCACAACGATTAGCGTGGGAAACCTCTGCCACTCAGGAGTTCTCGGTTTCACATTCTGCCTCCCAGGAGGCCTGGGAAACAGGGAATAATGTGCATTGCTATGCACTTTGTCTCTGTGCGCATTATGGTATTTATGTTATAGAGCATTAAACAAGCATGTGTAATTCCTTTTTATCAGTGATCACTCTATGGTCCAAGGAATGTATTAAAAATCTGTACTACAAACAGCAGAGTACATTTTGATTTAAAAAAAAAAAAAAGATCATCCCACATACATTAAGAACAAAAAAGCTGTTTTGCAAGTCCCGATGATTTTTAAAGATTTTTCATCATTCTGGGGTGTCCCTTTCCTTTAAAAAAAGTCATATAAATTTGTTCTTACCCCCATTTGTTTAATTATTTTCACTCCCTGTTTGCTGGTGAGAATTTCAAGATGGCATTTATATCACAGGTAAAATGTGTTAGCTCTTAGTGCTGCCCATCATAGTCAATAGGAACTGTACTCCAAAATCATATATAGATTGAAAATCATTCCCACCCCCCCCCAGGGAATTCAGTACTTTGGAGAATAGAACCCTGGTGTTTGCAATGCTCTTTAAATATACTGTTTCCTTGGCAGTATCAGACAACCTGACATCCACGGAAAATGCAGTCCAAGACCCCCCACTAATGCTTGAAATATGGATAGTAGTGAACCCTGTATTTTTACTATACTTGTATCAAAGGCATACCATTGAATCTCACTGGAGAACTGAGAGAGTCCCACAAGCATGTTCTAGGAGGAATATTTTTGGAATGTGGGTAAGTGAAACCATGGATGTCAGGGCTAGAATCTCTATGCCTGGGGCCAGAGACAGATCCCAGCCTGCCATGAGCCTACTACTTTCACCTGAGTTGCTCAGAGAGAGAGACTCAACCATGAACTGCTCTATTTCTTTGCAGTTGAATATACTGGGACTATGACCTTTGGTCTAGATAAGACTCTGGGGTATGATGTAATACCCAGGGAACTCTGGGTAATGCAAAGACTCACTGGGATTGCTGAGTCAGGATGCAACCTCTCCAGGCATTGCATGGGGAGGGATTTAGTATATAAGGATTGTGGTGATGGGAAGCGGGTGCTTCAGCTTTATAGGTTTTGTGTCTTCAATAAACTACCACTGGAAGAAGCAGCAGTTCTGTAGCGTCTTTACTGGAAAGCATTGAAGTTCCTGACAGAAGCTGAAGCCCCTGAAACTTTCCCAGGAATGGAGAGGTTTATGCAAGAGGCGGAGGAATATGTGGAAAGCTGGGATTATGTTACTGGAGCAGTCCATGAAAGATGTACTTTGGAATGGGGGTGGAATACTATGGATGAGGTTGGCCTCCCTGATCGGGTCGGAGAAACGGCGTCAGCATGGCGTGCGGCTGCTCCAGAGGGACATATTCTTCGTGAGGGATCCAGGAAGCTTGTCATGTGGATCCAGTGCGACTCAGGGTGCAGCTGCGGCGGTGCACAGTAAGTCCAGAGAGGCGACTCGGGGAGTGAAACTACTGAGCCGAGTTCTCCCACGGAAGTGGAGGTGTTGGGATGCAAAGTTGCGGCTTTGGAGAAGACATTGCAGCGAATGTCCCAGCAGATGTTTAAGAACCAAGATTCTATGTGGGGCCGCCTGAGGGAGGCGATTTTACGTTATTCTTGGATGGACAGTGAGAGGGTTGAAACCCATCCTAGATCTCCATCGGGACTGTGGGGGGTTGATGCCCAGTCAGGAGTTCCGCGAAGAGCAGCATATGGTGGTGCCAGGCTGAGAGTGGTGAATGAAGGGGTTTCAGTCCAGCCTAAAGCTGTAGGACTGGGAAGAGGTATTCAGGTGCCCAAGAGGGATGGATCTGGAGGATGGAGACTTCAGCCTGGTGCCCAGATGCCCAGAAGAGATGGAGCAGGAGAATGGAGACCCCAATTGGGGGTGATGTTCGTCAAGGAAGGAGCCGCTCCGTGTGGAGTTTGATGGTGAGGCATGTAAAGTGGCCTTTTGTGGCGGCAGTTGGCGATCACATGCAAGATTATGGACACTTGTACCCAAGTGAAGGCAGCAGAGTGCGTGCTGTGGGAGCTGTGCTTAAAGGAAGAGCTGCGGACTGGTACGTGCAGTGCCATGATCGACAAGATCTATGTTTAGGGACATTGAGAGGGTTTCTTCGGGCTGTGAAGAACAGATTTCGTGACCCACTGGAGAGAGTAAAGGCCAAAGAAGCTCTGAGGGGGTTAACGCAAGGCAATAAATCTGTAACGGAGTATGCGGAGGAGTTTATGAGCCTTATGGCAAGGTAGCAGAGTGGTCTCAAGCAACCCTCCTTGAACTATTTAAAGACGGATTACGATGAGAGTTGTTGGAGTGGTGCCTTCATCGTGGAGACCCTGGTGATGTCGATGGATGGATCCAATTGGCTGGTAACGAAGGGATTCTGGCCCAAGTGCAACGGCGGAAGTCGGCAGTAAGACCTACGAGGCGATCTCGGCCAGGGTCAAGACGTGTAACCGGAAGCGAGAGCCAGCAGAGTAGTGTTAGCAGAAAGCCAACTGTGGGGAAAGGCTTGTGTTACATTTGCTCTAAGCCGGGACATTATTCCTTCCAATGTCATCTAAGAAAGTTACCGGATACCAAGAATGTGAAAGTTGCCCGAGGTGCCCTGGGTGAAAAGATGGAGAGTGCGGATGGGGTGAGAAAAGGGGCCCTAAGTATTGTTTGTAAAATCGAATTGGAAAAGAAAGGAAAATATCAAACGCATAAAGCATTGGTGGATTGCGGGTGTTCTGAAAACATTATGTGTCCTGGATTAGTTAAGGATTTGAAATGTGAAATTCAGGAATTACCAGCTCCTGTACATTTTGCCCAGTTGGATGGAACTTTTGTGGGAGGAGGGCCCTTTCCATTGGGAACGAAAGGGTTAAAGGGAAAGGTTGATACTTGGGAGGGGAGCTGATTGTGTAGTGGCTCCTGTTATGGAACATGAAATTATATTGGGATTGCCTTGGCTGAAACAGGCTGATCCAATCATAGATGGGAAAGCAGGTACGTTAGAGTGCCGGCCTGTGGCAAATGGTGGTGTGTATGTGAATGAAGAGAAGAAAGGAGGTGAGCCACAGATTCCTGAGGAATATATTGACTTAGCAGATGTGTTCAACCCTGTATTAGCCGACAATCTGCCCCCAGTCAGGAATGTACAGTGCAAGGTAGAACTGAAAGAAGGGGCAGTACTCCCTAAGCCAAAGATTTATCCTATGTCTGAGAAGGAGAAGGTTACGTTAAGGGAGCAGATAGATGATTATTTAAAGAAAGGGTACATCCAAAGATCGGAATCCCCTATTGCAGCCCCTGTTCTCTTTAGGGAAAAGAAAGATGGGAAATTAAGGTTGTGTATCGACTATAGGGGTCTTAATACGATAAGTACCATTAATTGTTATCCAATTCCTTTAATCAAGGATCTATTAGGGCAATTGGGGAAAGGCAGGTATTTCACAAAGCTGATATTATAAATGCCTTCCAGATGGTGCGGGTGCGAGAATCGGACAGGTGGAAGACTGCTTTTCGTGTCCCTTGGGGCTGTATGAATGGGTCGTCATGCCTTTTGGTTTGGCCGGGCCCCCCGGTATATTTATGCAGTTGATTAATGAGGTGCTACACCCCTTTTGTATAAGGGGGTGTATGTTTATTTAGACGACATTGTTGTGGTTTCACAAACCTAAGAGGCGCACGTGCAGTTAGTTCGGGAAGTATTGGAGAGATTGAGACAGGCCAGATTGTTTGTTAAGTTAAGTAAATGTGAATTTAGCAAGAGCGAAATTGACTTCCTGGGATATAGAATTAGTAGAGAGGGTGTGTCCATGGATCCAGGTAAAGTGGCAGATGTGTTGGCTTGGGAAGCTCCTAAAACAAGGAGACAGTTACAGGCTTTTTTGGGGATGGCTAACTTTTATCGGTCTTTTATTTCCGGATTTGCTAATATTGTTTTGCCTCTTACAGAGTTGCTTAAGACAAAAGGTAAGGGTGAGGCTAGGAAGGTGAGGGCGCCTGGTGCCAGGTTGGGTTGGACTGTAGAGTGTCAAAAGGCTTTTGATTCTTTAAAGGTAGCTTTCACTAAAGGTCCTTTGCTTGTGCATCCAGATCCAGCAAAGCCCTTTGTGGTACAGAGTGATGCTTCCGCGTGGGCATATGGAGGAGCTTTGTTACAGAAGGACGAGGAAGGGGTGTTGAAACCCTGTGCTTATTTCTCTAAGAAATTTGGGGAGCAGCAAAGGAATTGGCCATTGTGGGAAAAGGAGGCGTTTGCTATTCGTTATGCTCTGCATACGTGGAGACAAGTATTTGGAGGGGGCAGTTCACCCGTTTGAAGTGTTAACTGATCATAAGAATTTGCAATTTCTTAGGGAGCCCCAGAAGTTGTCTCCTAAATTGTTACGATGGGCCCAGTATCTGGCTAGGTTTAATTTTGTGTTGAAGCATATAAAGGGTAAGGATAATGTGGATGCTGATGCATTGTCGTTATCCTGCAGTGGGGCCAGATCCTCTTCCAAGTGTGGGGAGAGTGTTCAAAGGACCAGTGGGGTCTGAGGGTGCAGACACGAGCACAAGCAAAGTTGGAAATAAAGCAGGAGGATGAGGAGCTGGAAGAGTGGGTAAAAGAGTTTCAGAGGTGTTATGAGAAGGATGATTGGTTGAAGGCCCATGAGTTGGAATGTAAAAGGGTCAAGGGATTGTGGATAGTTCGGGAGAAATTGTATGTACCAGCGGAGTTAAGGAATAGGGTGTTGAGTTGTTCCATGACCACAAGACAGCAGGGCATTGGGGATTTACTAAGACTTTCTTTGCAATCAAAGCCCGATATTGGTGGCCAGGAATGAGGACATCGGTAAAGAATTATGTGAGTAGTTGTGAGGCTTGTGCACGGGGAAGGTACCTACTGCGAAGCCCCCAGGATTGATCCAGGTGGTGGCTACTCCGGTGCGGCCATGGACACATATTAGTACCGACTTTGTGGGGGAGTTGCCCCTAGTAAAGGATATAGGTATATCTGGACTGTGCTGGACATGTTTTCAAAGCAAGCCCATTTTATACCGTTAACTGGCTTGCCTTCGGCAGAAAAATTGGCTAAGTTATATGTGCAACATATATACCGGTTACATGGGTGTCCAGAGCAGGTGCTTAGCGATAGAGGTGTGCAATTCACGGCGAAATTCTGGGATAGGTTCTTGAAACCTTAGAGCAGACCGGAAGTTGACAACTGCTTATCATCCCTGTTGTAATGGGGAGTGGAAAGGACGCAGAAATCGTTGGGTAGTTATCTAAGAATTTTTTGTAAATGCCCAGCAGAGTAATTGGGCAGACTTGTTGCCTTACGCTGAAGTGGCTTATAACGGATCTGTGCACTCATCTACAGGCAGGACTCCATTTTCAATTGTATTTGGCCAAGAGGTTGTTCCACTACCAGTTGGTATAGGAGTGCTGGAGGAGGATAAGGAGAAATGGTACAATAGAGCTCGAGAAGAATGGAAGGAGGTAACTGAGGCGTGCATAAGGCACAGGGGGTTGCACAAGCGATTTGGTGACAAAAACCGACAAGAAGGTGATGTGTATAAGGAAGGGGATTTGGTATGGTTATCCACTCAGAATTTAAAGTTGGGGTTACCTTCTCGAAAATTGGGCCCAAAGTATGTGGGACCATTCAGAGTGGCTGAGCGAGTGAATGAGGTGACGTGACCGATTGATATTGCCAAGGGCCTTGAGGAAAATTTATTCTGTGTTTCATTGCAACTTGTTAAAACGATATGTTAACCCAATTATGCCAAAAATTTTGAATGTTGCTTTGTCTTCCTCAGGGGGAGGAGGGGAAGGGGGTAATGCAAAGACTCACTGGGATTGCTGAGTCAGGATGCAACCCTCTCCAGGCATTGCATGGGGGAGAGATTAGTATATAAGGATTGTGGTGATGGGAAGCGGGTGCTTCAGCTTTATAGGTTTTGTGTCTTCAATAAACTACCACTGGAAGAAGCAGCAGTTCTGTAGCGTCTTTACTGGAAAGCATTGAAGTTCCTGACACATGGATATCAAATTAGTGGATATCAAATTAGTTGGCGTTTGTCAACTGCGGGGGGAACAGCCAGCCCCTCGGCAGGGTCTATACATTATACTATCATGGCTTCTGTGTGTTGGTGCAACTTGGATCCATTTGGAACCTGCCTGGGGCCGGCAAGCATACACTTGCTGACCCAATAAAGCTATTTTGATTATAATCACCATTTCCTGAATGGGTCTGTGACGGAGCGGCACTACTGCCTTGGATACGGCGTCTGCCCAACAGCTTCCGGGTGGCATCGGGACACCGTGGGCTTCCTCTTTCAGCACCCTGCCCGTGACATCGCCTGGGCGGGAGCCCGGCCATCCCCAGCCATTCGCTTACACACGGCTTCATTTTCCAGAGGATTGAACCAGAGGCATTACCCACATCGGGCTTTTTTGGCTCTTACCGCGGGTGCTGGCCCCTTAACTCGCGGAGCCGACCGACCGTTTCCGGGTTCGCCATCACGTCAGCACGACGGAGGTCGGCCTACGCTATTCTCGTACGCTCGCATCGCCGGACATCGCAGTCCGCGACGGCATCACGTCATCAGGCGGCGCAGTGTTTACATCTCACGCCATCAGCGCTGGACATGCTACAGGCCTAGACTCCTCCCGCACTGCGCCCACCTCCGCGCCACGTCATCATCTGTGGACACGAGCGGGATGATCTTTTCCTAACGCCGCCCCCTCCACCCTGCGGCTTCCCCGCTTCCCTGCCATCGTATGTACACAAGTCTCCTATATGGCGGAATAGTGCATTCCACACTGCCCGGGATGATCATGTTTTGATTTCGACCCTTTGGACATGTTATTGATGTTTGGTATTGTTCATCCTCTGCATTTTTGATTGTATTATTGTTAGTATAAGGGGGACGGGGACGGTGTTTCCACTTCCCCATTGAGCCTGGCTCAGCGGAGTATCGCTCTAGTGAGTGAACTGAGGAGGCTGCACACAGCCCCAATGGTGCTTTCTCCTGGCCCCGTGGGAGATAGCCTACACCTTCATGGGTATTGACAGTCCAGACCTCTATGCTTTTCCATTAATATTGTAGTTCAGCACGATTGTGTGTGGTCTTTAGGCACTGCACCCAGTGTGCCAATCACCACTGGGACCACCTTGACTGGCTTGTGCCAAAGACTTTGCAGTTCAATCTTTAAATCCTCATATCGTGTCAGCTTTTCCAGTTGTTTCTCTTCAATCTTGCAGAGTGATCTCCAGGATTGAAGAAATTTTCAGGATTGCCTGGGATGATGATGATGATAATGATGATGATGTGGTTGACTGCACTACTCGCTTATTTACTAATACACATTATTGCAACCTGGCCCAAATGGTTGCCCTCTACTTTGTTTGGACAATGAGTTCAGAGAACCATACTATTTTATATAAGAAGGCACGATGGCTCACAAAATCACCATTTCTAATGTGTCAATTCTGTTGTCCTTGTGTGGCCAGAGGACTTTCCTTCACAATGAATTCTGCTACATTTACATTAACAACATTCACTTCACTCAGTTTGTACAATCTTTTCCAAAACAATTTCACTTTTATTTTGGAAAGTAGTCACCTGCAATATAAGTCTTTGTTTGCCAGCCTTTCTCTCTGTATATCAAGTTTGGTAATATATTGACATGTTGAGAAATAGTTGGGGTGTATCAGTATGCAGGTACTAGTTCCAAAATCACATCAATACATGCCCCAGAACTGAAAAAAAGTACTATATAGCACTTGCTGCTTCTGTCATTCTAGCATTCCCTCGTGTAAACAGTTCAAACACTGCAATTTTTTCATATGCAGAATTGATAATAATTTCCAAGGAAACATTTTTAATTCTGCCTGCAATTTTTAGGAAGCAAAAATGAGTTGTAATGAATCCTGGATTTAGTTACATTCTGTCCTCATTGCTCACATTAGATAATGAGTACTGTCTAATTTAGCAATTCCCAGAAATCCAGCTTATAATGCGACTGTTGCATTGTTCAATGTTCAGGGACTCTTGATGGGATTTTCCCTTAAGGATCAAGAAAATATAAAACAAACATAAACAATAAGTGCAACAACATTTGCATAATTTGACTGATCTGCTCTTGAAAATTAATTATGTTAATTGGATATGACATTTGTCAAAGGCAGCAAAAAAAACCCTTTTCTTCTATTTTGAGCTAACAACAAAAAGAAAAAAAAGGACACACTAGAGATTCGCTTTATTCTATTATACCTGACATGAGTCAAATGAGGTTGCACTAAAAGCTCTGTCTGAGCATTAGCCCCTTAAAAGCTCTACTGAAAATTAGGCCTCCATTTTACAAATGTACAGTATATGCAAATATGGAAAAGTTGCATATGCTGTACATATGTTTGATTTTGCAAATATAAAAAAATAATCTCTGATATGGGATTCCCAAATGACAGATATCACATGATGTCTTCACATGATGGCTTGATAGAACTGCACTTGGTAGAGTGTATGGCCATTTGCTTCTCTGTGAGAAACAACCTGATGAAAAAGTTGGTTCATTGATCTATCAGCAAGAATTTCATATGCCATACCATTAAGAGTCTTACACTGTATACAATGTGTTCTTACTGTTAGGCAAAGTAAGGCAGTTCATCACCACCACCATAGGCTATCACTCATGACTTAGTATGATTGCCTTCCAAGTGTAGAGTCTTGGTAGTGGATCCATAATTGATTCTATTTTGAAAAGGGTGATAATAGTGACATTCTTGGCCACCCACACTTTTTCAATGAGCTGGTGGAGTTGCTCTGTCCACCTTTTTTGAAGATTTCAACAAGGATCCCATCAAGTCTGCGTGCTTTATTATTTTTAAATGGCTGATGGCTTTGCTGACTTCTAAACTCGATAGTGCTGGAAAAGCCTATCCCTGGTTTGTTTTGTTGCGGGATTTCGAGAGAACCTCTTCAGCCATGTTGGAGTTGTGGTTAAAGAATTTATGGTAGTACTCTTTCCAACATAATGCAATTGATATTATGGCCTTTAGTAGTTTGGTTCCATCTGATGGGTGATGACTGGCTCGATAACAGCCTATGAGAAAATGGTCTTGTGGACAACAAGTTGAACATGAGCAAACAGTGTGATGCAGCAGCAGCAAAGGGATTTTGGGCTGCATCAAAGGGAGTATAGTGTCTAGATCAAGGGATCTTTTCTGCTTTGGTCTGAAATATGTGTGCAGTTCTGGGCACCACAATTTAAGAGAAATATTGACAAGTTGGAATGTGTCCAGAGGGAGGTTACTAAAATGATCAAGTCTGGAGACTATGTCCTATGAGGAGCAGCTTGAAGAGTTGGGTATGTTTAGCCTGCAGAAGAGAAAATTTAGAGGAGACATGATCACTACATTTAAATATTTGAAAAGCTGTTATCAGCAGCAGCAGCAGCATCTTTTAGCTATGATTACATACCAAGTGTAGGGTCTTGGTAGTGGGTCCGTAGGTGAGTATAAAGACCTATTATTGATCTGCAATGTTCTTTTTGCAATAAGGGCATCAATTTCCAGGTAGAGGCCTTGGCCCTGACAGGGGTCGGCTTGATGCACCTTGCTCTTGACATGTGTCGAAGAGGCTTTCCATCATGCCACTTCAAATTCCACAGCACTGTTCATAACAGCTGACCTCCAATCAGAACACTCAACAGCCAGGGCTTCCCAGTTCTCAGTGTCTATGCCACAGTTTTTAAGATTAGCTTTAAGCCCATCTTTAAATCTCTTTTACTGTCCACCAACATTCCATTTTCTGTTCTTGAGTTGAAAGTAGAGTAACTGCTTTGGATAATCAGGCATTCAGACAACATGGCCAGCCCAGTGGAGTTGACAATAGAGGATCATTGTTTCAATGCTGGTGGTCTTTGCTTCTTCCAACACACTGACATTTGTCCACCTGTCTTCCCAAGAGATTTGCAGGATTTTTCAGAGGCAACGCTGATGGAATTTTTCCAGAAGTTGAGTGTGACATCTAGGCGGTCCACGTTTCACAGGCGTATAACAGAGTTAAGAGGGAAATAGTTGAATAAACAAGCATCTTGGTATGCTTCTAGAACATGGTCATATAGCCCGAAAAACCTACAACAACCCATGTTGGTATCCCTATCAAAGGCTGTCATATGTAAAGAAGACTGAGCAGTCTTGTTTACTGCTACCCTGGATTCTAGGACTCGAGCAATGATTCTTCTGTAAAGTCAAGAACTTATAAGTAGATAAGTGTGATTACCTACATCTTTTAGGAACAAGATGAGAGATGTGCCCTTTCTTGGATTTTCTCAAGAGAAAATTCACTTTGATCAATACATTTGTAAAATGGTTGGCTCCATCTAAAACATTGGTTCTCAACCTGTGAATCCCCAGATGTTTTGGCTTTCAACTCCCAGAAATCTTAACATCTGGTGAACTGATTGAGATTTCTGCCAGGAGTTGTAGGCCAAAACACCTGGGGACCCACTGGTTGAAAACCACTGATCTAAGACAATAATAGTGTAAGAAGCCACCAATGAATGGTTATTTTTGAACCAGTTAAAGAAACCTCCAGTCCAAATAAAAGGGG